>JAVQJL010068954.1:0-23472 GCA_036024295.1 Nannoperca obscura
CACACACACACACACACACACACTTTCTCATTCACTCACACAGAGACTATCCCCCTTTTTCACACATAGGCACAGGGCTCCCTCATCCCATCTTTTAGAGAGAATGGGTAATTATATAAACAGCTTTCAGCGAGGCAGGGATTAGGTCCCATAGAAAGTGATGCTGTCTAACATTGGCACATTTCTATCACATGCTGAAAAATGGGCTCATGAGTATGCCATAAAAAGAGCAGCGAGCCAGGAAAAACATGGAGATGAGTGAAGGCGGGGGGTCATATGTATGAGCAATTTTGGTCCCAATGCACTGCTGATGATGCAACAGATTATTTGATTGATCTTGGTGATCTCACTGTGAGCTGACAACACTTGACATTGCAACAAATGCAGAGATGAGGGTATGTTTTTAAGCTTAAACACTGACCGATTGCAGGTGTCTAATCTCTAGGTGATGTGTATATTTTTTTTAAATCTACACATGCACCTGTTGTGTCCTACCCATCTATGCTTCAGTGCGTTTGAGTGTGCATGTTTACATGTTGAAAATTATGCAATTAAGATTGTGAAGCTGAACATAAGAGGTGGATATGCATAAAATTGCTTTAAATTGTTTTGTTTGCAATATCTGGCAAAGAATTACATTAAGCTCTGACTTCTCATGCTTTGAGAGTAACCACCTGCTGATTATGTACCTCCTTTGTGACAGAGAGGTACAAAATCCTCACAAAACTACTTCTCAGACATTAGGGAATCCCTGCACGGATTTCAAAAGTTAGACTCCACAGGTAATTGAAGCTCTGTGCCAGCAATCATTTAAAAGCACCAACACCCTTCCGAACACAAAAGTAAAGAAAGAAAGAAAAGGGAGGGAGACAAGGAAAGAGAGTCAGAAATGGAAAGAGATATCTTTACAAAGGTCCCGACACCTGCAGAGACAGTTTTCCAGGCGCTGGGCCGTCTGGCAGGGGGTACTTCCTGAGATTGGAATGAAAGATAAAATGTCAAGCTCTGTCCCATTGAAACATGAGTACAAGTCACGTGGCCAATAAAATGTTCCCCGGACAGCAATGAACATGCAGTCTGTAAATTGTACCTCAGGGGTGCAGTGGATCTTGTGGATCTGGAACAAAAACAGCTAAGTAAATATGCATATGGTCTTCAAGGCAAGAGTAATAGAATATCGAGGACTCATTAAAAGTTTATTTAGAAACACTTTGCTGTGGCCCTGTGTGATTCACTGACCGAAATAGAACTTCGATACTAAATTTAACATTGTAAAGGCCCTACAAGCACTTCTCTACTTCAACTGCAACTATTCATAGCAATTATAGTGCTTTGTAATGCACTATGTGTAGTGAGATGATTGTTCTGAACATGCAGAAAAGGTATTATGACACTTTATAGTTATAAATAGAAATGTAGTCCATGTACAAAAGCCTCTTTAATAATAATAATAATAATAATCTTACCACACATTTTATATGTTTTACGCACATAATATTCACTTTAAACAGATTAGCCCGCAAGTCATATACATTATGAACACTGAACCTTTTTACATTTCTATTACAGTTTTACACTTCTCCAATCACAACTGAGACAGAAATCTGATCCTTGGACAACTTTCCCAGTGTCTTTCAACAAAATAAAATGTTTTTTTTTATGAAATGTGAAACTGAACATCCAAACCACAGCAGAGTTTAAAATTATAAACACTTAATAATAAATAAATCTATAAAAAAATGTTAAGTGTGCCTCAGGACATCATCAGGATAGCCTTAGGATAGCATAACTACACATATCCTTCATATATGTTTACAAGCCATCTATAATTTATCATCCAGGTTGTTCATACTATGATTTTACTATGTTGGAGTTTTTCCTTATCGGGATGGAGGGTCTAAGGGAAATTGGGCTTTATATAAAAAATGACTTTTGCAGGAATATGCAGGAGTGTTTGATAAATTGTTATCTTGTTGCCATCAAAAAGGTTGCACCCAACGCTTAGTTTTCTAATACTAAATAAAAACAATCAGGTTGTTGGCAAAGACATTACATTTTATCTCAGTTGAGCTGCAAACGAATGTTCGATGGATATTATATCAATATTAATGCACTGAAGCCCCACTTGTACTATTTTCGTAGATGAGATGAACTTAAAGTAGAAGTTAAATACTTTTAATCCTTTTCATGGAGAGAAAGTTGAGACCACTCTCATGTAAAAAGGTGAAAAGAAATCTACCATCCAACACGTTTAAAGCTCACTAATTAACACTTTGCATATCGTACAAAAACCAGAATGTGAAAATGATGTGTTACGGCGTTATGGGGTGTAATGTGCGGAAATATGTCTGGCTGGAAGCAGTGACTTCCTGGAGGTTGCCAGGGATCAAGTGGAGAATCCAGGGAAGAAAGTGAAGTAAGCATATTTCCAAAAACCTTCCCTTTAAGTATGGCATTGAATCTTAAGGCTACCCATTGGTTGAGGAGAAACGTTACCTTATAATATCCTCATCCTCTGCGTCTCTACTTCATGAGCCTCTCCCTTGTGGTAAGAGCAGAATGACTTTGCCATTAGTAATTTTTGTCTCAGTTTTGCCGATAGGTTTCTTCCCTCTTGAATAGATCCCTTAATGGCACAACAAAGCCCTTGCTGACGGCTTCTGTCTCTCACAAAATATAAGCTATTAGATCGCAGGAGATGCTCAACTGAATGGACGCCGGATATTGTTGACAGAAGGTTGTTCAACATCGCAACAGTAATGTTTTTTTTTCATACTGATGAACATACAACATACTGATTGATCTGTATGTATGCTTTATGAAAGCATTATAATCAACATTTAAATGTTTCGCAATAGGTGATAGTTTCAACTACTGAAGATGCCATAAAGATGTCAAATGTGGCTGTTTAGATGAAGCCTGTGAAACATGCAGACAGCGATAAAAATGGCAGCTCCCCCATCAAAATGCTAAATCGCAGGCCGTAATAAGATATTTATAACAGTTTGATGGTCGCTTCTTAAAGTCAGAGTTACGTCACAGCGAGCCACAGCAGTAGCTGCAGATACAATCTTTCATTAAATACAATGCCAGGCCCCTTTCTGCTGTTCATGAAAGGCCGTGTCAATGGCTAATCTGCCATTATAGACATAATTTGAGGCCTGATAACTTGTCACAAGCAATTCCCCACTTGCGTGTAGGAGGGACCCTAAAGGACAATCTGATAGTCACCCAATCAGAGCTCCAAGAAATACAAAGGTTGTCTGGGGGTGTGCACAAGACATTTGGTGGAAGGAATAGAAGCAGGTGGATCTAATTCCTATTCTTTTCGCTTAGCAATTCTTTAATTAAATTGTCAACTATCATCTCAGCTGCACAGACAGACAACTACAGAAAGAGAGAGAGGGGAAGATAATTAAGGATAGATTTACAGCTCTGGACTCACCCCATGTTATTTTGCCCCAGAGCCAACCTTGGTGATATCAAAGAAAACCGTGATGAAATGCCTCCAAATGACACACAATGAATCCAACCCGAGATAGGTGTTAAAGAAATTACTCTAAGAAACATACCCACTAACTGGTGTTCTGCAACAAGCAGGTTACAATAACCTTTCTTTCGGTTTCTCTTTTTCTCACTGGTAATAAAACCATAGTGTAAACCATTTACTTAAAAACGCAGCTAATCCAATTTACAGAATAAAAGACAATCTACAGTCTACCGTCTAATTTAAAACAGTATGTTTCTGTTTGAGTCTCTTTCTTTCCAGTTTTATACAAATAGTTTATTGCTTAGCATAGAGTGGGGCTTTAAATATCACATGGGGTTGGGTAGGGGTACAGGTGGGCTCATCAGTCCACCACTAGATTTCCATTCTGAATTGTCATATCGACACTTTAGTGTTAAGTTATTCATCTGATGTAGCATGATTGGTGTTGAGCCAGACGTTCATGTTTCTTTCAGTACAGTAAATAAGAGATGAAAAAGCATAATGTCAACATTACAAGGCTCAACTCATTACTATGAAGCTGTCTTCACTGTCGCTAGATATCTTTAATACTGAATGCTGCATATTTTGCATACTATGGATGGTATTTTCAACACAGACCACTTCTCAAAATAAATCACTACCTACTTGGACAGCGTCCATCATTCCGTACCTCAGGGGCTGCCGTGAAAAGTGAAAAGTATTAAACTTATTCAAGCTTCCGTGTCAACAGGCATGCCCTGCTGGAGAGTCCTTGTGCAAGATTCAGATTTCCTACCAGCTGCAGGGAGGTTGTTCTGCAGCCAAGCCTGACCTCTGACCTCCCTGTGGAAGAAAGTAACAGAAAATTGAATTTTTTGGAGGAGGGCGGTTCAGTTGAGTACCAAAGACAGCCCGGAGGAATCCTCTGAACCATCGGAATACAAAATATCTCAGACACAGAGTCAGAAAGTAGCCTGAATAATCTTTGCAAACTGCTGGAGTTGAAGCTATCAGTCTGAGAGTTGTAGATGAGATGAGACAGGTGAAACTCAATTGACTTCACTTACGCAAAGCCAGCTGCTTGTACAGGTGTTCTCTGTGCTTATGGCAAATCAAATCATTCTTTCTTCTCTCATCACAACTAAATTCCCACACACAGTAGGTCTATACACACAAGACAGACATTAATCAGAATGTATGTGAATTTGCATATTGTAAAGTGTAGAAAGTGCAGTAGAAAACAAGTATGCTATTACATTAGAACACAGGATTTCATCTTATTCCACCAAGCAGAGAGAAAACAAATGCTGGCCAGCAGGCACAGCTCAATCTGTGTGTCGCTCTAATTCGCACATGACCTAAATGGAGAATTAATTAAACCCTTAATTAAGTCTACACACCGGGCATTATGAACAGGCTGCTTAGAATACTACAGTGTTGGGTGGCTGGGCCCAGAAATAGAGCATCAGCATTTGTGCAACTCCACAAAAACAAAACAAATGACATGTCACAAGGAATGAAGCAGGCTTTCGTTTAGAAAGGGGTGCGCAAATAATCCAGCTGACTTAGCATCTGTAACTAAAAAAAGGAAGAAGGAGCAATGAGAGAGAAAGATGAGGGAAGGAGGGAGGCACAGAGGCAAACACAAAAACAAGAATGGCACAGGCAGAACGCTAGAATATTAATGAGTGCAGCCATTGTCCCTGTGGAAAGCCCGTGACTCACATAAGAGTCATGACGTCAAGTTTAGGACCAGAGCCTGAAGACAATGAAAAGGAGAGAGAACGTTTCCATCCAGGGAAATCTTTCTCTGAACAAATTAAGAAGATAAAATTATGACAGACAAAACTGCTCTTGAGTTGGCTTCAGTACCCTACACTTTAAAACATCTGCATTATATAGTACCTTCTTTATTAGCAATTCCTGGGGAAGCTAAACAGCCGCAAAGAGGTAGGCGATTTATAATTTCTGCCTATACACAACGCTACCATAGCTGCAAAGATCCCCTCCTGACATGTTTTATCATCTATATAAAATCACTTTGAATAACATTCAGTCATTTGAATCTGACATGTTCTTTTCACAACAAAAGTTCAGTTATCTTCTCCTCCTTCATTAAAAAGGTGCAAGTTCAATATTCCTAACTATTTGTGATGTCACAAATCATGCTTGTAGGCATGAAATTGAAATTTGGATTTTCAATGAGCACAATGAAACTTTCCACCTTCAGTAGATAAATGCGAAATCATCCTTCTAGTGTCAAACTCTGCACATACATCATTATGCTGATGTATGAAGCTCAAAGTTAAGTTACACCACAACTGCCATGTGCCTCCTTAAAAAGGTGAACTCTCCAGGTTGCACCATTTGGTAACTTTGGAGTATTGAATAGCAAGGAGTGGTGCCAGGATGTCATTTGCAGGTTCCATTCACAATGAATGGTAGCCTGTTGTGCCTCTAGTGTTTGAGCCTGAATGTGTTACTGGTTACTGTGCAGAATAAATCAAGCCTGATCATACAATCCATGTGCTATTGCAATGAAGCTATCAGCAGGTGAAATTTGATGCTGAACCTACACTGTAGGTATCCACGGTGGTAATGCCGTTAAACCCTTGTGTCAACTATAAAGCCATCTTAAGGGGTCAAAGTTTACATTTCATATCAGCAAACAACTTTACAGTTGATTTTTTTTCTACACCTGATGTAGTTAACTCCTCTTCTCTGTGCAGACACCACAGTTTTTTGTCCAGCTTGTTTAGTTGCCTAAGCATCCGGTAGTTCTGCATAAAAAGCAGCAGAACCCCAGGCCTCTCCAGCAGGGCAGCACGCTGCCAGCATGAGCCACTAAAAATCGGCCAACACTTGCCCTTGTAGAGCCCTTACAAGCCTTGATCCAAATTCAAACTGACACCTCATAAACAGGTTGTCAAAAGGCTTTACCTTGATTTTGTCTGTCATTTTGTCCATCTGTCTCAGGCTCCTCTAAACCTCAGTCAATAAATTAATTACATCCAGTGAAGTTGGTTGATTGCTGGTCCTGCACACTGCCTCTCTCAATACTACTTTGTTCTTCTCAGACATCTGCTCTTACAATTCTAGACATATTGTGTCCGATTCTGAATTATCAAGAAAAAAACAAAAAGGTGGTTTTCAGCCAAGTTCACGTGTTGAATAGGAAGAGGTATATTGCTGATGAGTTATACACATCAGCTGCATCTGAAACTGAATTAATCCTTTCTTTTGTTAGAATTTCTGGATTCAGAAGCCGGGGTTGAACGGGTTGCTTTTTTATGTTCAGCTCGTTGCTTAACTGAGTACATTTCAACTGCCCATTAAAATGCAAATTGTTTCCTTAATTGAGCGCAGGGGTGTGTTAACTGCTGAACACGGTGATTGTGTTTGCACAGGTAAATAAAGAAACACCAGTTAGTGATCATAGCACACAGATTACCATGCCTTAATTGTTGTGTTACATTGTTAAATGACTGTTTATTTCTCCCTTGATTTTGAATGAGTTTCAAAGTGTATATGAACATGACTGTTTCAACCATTTATTAAAGGTCAAATTAATAGCATTTACAAATATAAAAAGCTTTCTTACCACATTTATTGGATTGGATGGTCATTTAGTGCCATAAATCTAAAGAAATATTCAACATATAAAGTCTTTGAGACATTATAATTTGTGAAATTTAAATAAATGATCAACAGAAATATTCCTTTTACTTTGGTAGATCTCCATGCAAAAATGATTTCAGTGAATCAACTGCAGTCAGAGTTGTGAAAAATATATATGTTTTAATTGAGACAAGATAAAATGTGGAAAATTAAACAATTAGAGTTTTCAACATGTTAAAGTCTAGTGATCCAATAAAAGGCTGATGCATCTTTCGAAAGAAAAAAAAAAAGATTACTAGATGTAAAGTGACGACCTACAGAGAATTAGATCTGCAGCTCTACTGTGTTTTTAGCTCATTGTTTTTTGGTTTTATAGCTCACCAATTTAGTTCGATTCAGTCTCAATGCTCTCATTGGGCCTGTTTCTAGAAAAGACTTTTCAAATGTATAACTATAAAAACAGATTTTGGACAAGTCAAGGATAAAAAAAAAACATTAAAGGATATCTGTGTGCAGAATTAAATCCAATAAAGTCTTTGTTTCCCCAGGTACTGCTATTAGGGACAATTAAGGACACTTAAAAAATGCATTTATGAATCTTAAACACTGGAATTCCAGTGTGGGGAAAAAAAGCCATAACCTTTGCAAATGAAATAATTCCCCATGTTTAAAGTTGTACAATCCTTGAAGCAGATAAGAGAATTCTATGATGAATCACTTTCATTTTCATTGAGTAAAAATAACGTTCATCTTTAACTGGCCATAAGTCTTTCTTAACCACTCTCCTAACACACTGTTATGGACACTTGAGAAATGCACACTCTCCGTTTCACAATCCATGCACATTGCTAAGGAAAAGCACACTTCTGACAAATCTGACCCTGAGCATGATTTAACCTTTGTGTTACCTTGCTGGGTCATATTGACCTAGTGGCCCATTGTCTTGACCCAGTGTCTTCTCCACAGGGTAGCACAAGGATTAGAAAGATTTATTTTTATTTTTACAAGCCTTTTCCCATAGAGGATATGTTGACTTGACACAGGTGTAACTAGGGCTTGGTGATATATCGAATATATCCGATACATTCAATTAATGAGCGATATTTGAGAGTTCATTTCTGCATTAAAAGCAGCCAGCGTTAACATGCAAGAGTCTCTCAGTTCCAGACAAAGATAACAGCAGGTCCATCATATGGAGCTGGTTCCGTTTCTGGAGGGCAGATGTGAAACAAACTACTATCCTCTAAAATATTACCACAAAACAATTGCTATTGAAGGCAACAGTACCACAAATATATGCTCAATCTAATACAGCCCCCAGTGCAGAATTAAGAATGCATAAAACTGTTTAAAAATATTGTACAAGGTGCCACAAGATGACAGCAGCTACATTTGAAGTCTTTGAATTAAAGTTCTCCCTTGCTACCACAGATTTCCGTCTATTGGATTCCAGAGAGGTTATATAGAGTGGGGAAAACATTTACAGGACTTCTACAGGTGACAGGTAGCTGATTTGTATAGACATACAATCTACTACTAAGCACGTCATTATTGATGATCTCCTTATATCACCTTGGTTTCACACGATTTACCACATTGGGTTGCTCAGCTACTCATATGTTGAAAGCAGCCACGCGTGAAATGAAGCATGTGCGAGACACAGAATGGGTATGTGCGTCCGCCAGTAGCTAAGCAAAGTATTTCATTAACTGTTAAGCTAAATACAAGAAGAATGAATAATTAGATTAGAAAATGTAAACCACACAAGCATTAGCAGTATTATATTTTGAAGTCCACTGTAATATAGTGGTGGTTTTAATTAAATGAAAAGTGCAGATTGGTAAAATGTATGCATGTGTTGACTTGCTTTCCCATTTGTACATAATTGGCATCCAAAATGCACCAAGCAAATAATATTGATTACATATTTTTGGCAGAGTAAATCAGCAGAGCAGAGAAATGTTCAAGTGTTTGTCTCTCACCAACACATTTAAAATCCAATGGCTAAATTGACAAAAAAGATAAAAATATCTGTATCCCAACAGCATGAAACCTAATTATTTTGGTGGTCTTCACGACCTTTCCTCAAGCACCACTGAGTGTAAAAGTGAGTACTGTATCTCCTGTGTTACTTCTATGGGCACAAACGGTTGATATTTATTCACTTTACGAGACTGTGCAGCTGACAGCTGGTTCTGGGGAGTGTGATGCTGTAATGAAGGTAATGTAGATTGAATAAATGGATGCTTCAGCAGCACTTACGCACAGCTCATGTCTTGCATCTGGTATTAATTCCCAGTTAGTCATGAACATTATTTTCTGTGCACATTCATTCTCCCAGTAGGAATAACTGTACTCATTTTGGTGATGTCATTGCATTTTTCCTCTGGGCCACCACCAGGCCAAACTGTGACTACCATTTCGTGCTGTATCTATTCAGCCATCTCCCCAGGTGACTGTCAAAGCAAATCCCCCAGGAGATTACCAAGGTCTGCACTCCAATGGATGTTTTCTTGTTTTGATAAATGTGTACGTCTCTGTTCCACAGCGTCAAAGCAAGGTACTCATGTTCACACAAACACATTCATGGGGGCCCTTTCAGTGCTGAAATATCAACAGATTCACCAGGAAGGCATTCTTGATGCATGTCCTAGCTACTATCCATCTGGCAGCCCCCTAAAATAAGCCCCTCTGTCAAGCTTCCATGACACAGCTGTGGGTATGATGGGATCTTTATTGAGAATAAATGCTGATGCAGTCAATCTGAGAACTTGTGGGTGTGGTAGCTCCAGACTTTAGGAATTTTATTTTGAATTGCACCTCAGGGAATACCTGTGTAAGAAGTCGACATCTGTCTCAGACAGGCACACTAAAATACTGAACCGTGGCTTTCACACCAGCCTGAGCAGAATTAGAAACAGGCTGAGGAGGTAGAGAGAAGCCCTCCATCAACTGAGAGTAGGATTGGAGAGGAGGGGTCGGGTGAAGGAGGTGATTGTAAGGAATGCCAAGCAAGGTGGCTTTAGATTCTGCCACCGTCACACTCACCAGCATGGTATCAAAGCCTTCAAAACTGTTATCACACATGAATTATAAAGGACACTGTCAAGCTGACATCTTCCATTCAAGGGGAAATGATGGAGACATTATAAAGCTATTACAGGTGAAACTCAAGCCCACCAACTGATCATAAGCACTTACATCCTGTAGAATCATCTCACGGATGTTATACAAGCAGGTGGCTGAAATAAGCACCAGGTTCTTTTTAATCTCACAGGCAAGATTTTCCATCATGGCCAGTTTATTAGTGCTGAATCAGTTACTAATTGACTTTTGTGAGCGTTTGCTTTAGCTTGTCTGCAGTGTGAGATTGGCAGGTGTAGCTCCATGGTGAAAATCTGTTAGGTTTCTTTATACCAAATCCTGTTACCAAGATACAACACCATTTTCTATGTGATTTAAGATAATAGTAGATACATGCTAAAAAATATCTCTCAATGAGAAGACATTTCATTGTCAAACGCAATTATTCAAATTGAACACACTAAGCGTTCTACATCTTCCATTCATCTGATGTCTATCCATATTTCATCTAAGTATGACAGTACTTAGTCAACATGCAATAATTAGAAGCAGCAACACCCTCCTTTACTTCAGGCCTCATGATAAGTCCTTTTTCTGTTATAAGAACTATAACTCAGGCATTTGCTTTCATGCATAAGTGTTGGGTGGCGGTTTAGCACATCCTTTGGGATGCCTGTGTTTGGATAACGGCATGCCATAAATGTCAGCTGCAGGATTAGTTAGCTGTGCCTTGTGCTGAATAAATTAGCTCAGTGCATCGATGTCTTTACACCTGTGTGGCCCTGGCTGCTGGTTCGTGTTCATTAACTCAGCACATATACAAAGTAATTTGGTTAACAACAGTTACCATCAAATGTAGCAGCCAGCAGCCATTTTCAGATTGTCATGATAGGTTTTTGCCTGACATTATTAATTTCACACTTAGATTCTGATGGGTTTGATTGAAAACTGAGGAGACATTTATATCATGCCTACTATCTGTAGTAAACCTGGGTTATTGCATTATGCATCCTGAAGTGCATGGGAAGAGATGGAAACTATATTACTCATCTATTATTCCACAGTATATTGCGCACTACACACCACCTTAAATGTCAATTCCAAGTTTCATAAGGGCAAATCACGTACAATGTGTGTCAAAATCCCTATTATCCAATATGTAAGATCACACACCAACGGCATCAGGACACGTATCAGTGTGTCAGGATACATCACTGTTCTTTTCCCCAATGTTGAAATGTATCAATGCCCCAGAAAGTCAGCAATTTAAATCATTATTACACATCCCAGTTTCTATATGTCGGCTAGTTTGTCTGTTTATAAAAGGGGGCATCCATTGCAGAATGTGAGCATTAAAAAAATTTAATTATGTGTGTTACGCTTTAAGTTTGGCATGAAAAGTCAATATTAGTGGATCAAATAATCATACGTTAAAAAGAACCACCCTGGAGTTATTTAATATTTCCATTTTCCGACTTCCTGTCTGTGGCACCCCAAACCAATTGGTTCCAACCGAAGACACATCTTTAAAAACAGGTCACAGGTCATTTTCCAAAACAGCTGGGCACTGTAGTTTTCTGCAAACATAGTAGTGATTTGGTTGGGGGCTAATTTCACCTACAAATGAATACATGTGATGCTCTAGTGAGTATTTATAGAATTAGTATAGTGTGTGTGGGATTGACTCAAAATAAACCACAGTACCCATGGTCTTTTAATTTGATGACAATAAGAAAAATATATAACATTGCCAGCCTTTTAAATATATATATATATATATATAAATAAATATATATATATTTATATATATATATATTTATATATATATAGTAATATTTGTAAACACAGAAATATATTAACTTACAACAGATAATATACAACTAATTTAAAATTTCAGTGCATATTCAGTACAAAAACAGAATTTCCAGTGATCTTTCTTCTCCACAACAATTGATAGGGACTGGGATAAAAATCAGGATTAATGAGAACCATCTGAAGCGTTTGTCCGTTGAAACAAAAAACATGTGGACCTTTGATTCTCCATCTAGCCTGTGCGTGTTGTGCAGTGTATAGTTCACCTGCAATGGCTATGAAATATGACAGGAAAGACAGGCCCTGCCATGAACCGTGAATCATGCTCTCTCTCCCCCTATTGCTCTCGCTCGATCTCCCCTCTCCAGCTGAGGTGAATTATTCAACAACAACAAAACAACAACAACAACAACAGGAGGAGGGGGTGTGGAAAGGCACATTAGAGAAGTTTCCTTAAACGGAGTGCTGTGGACTGGACCATATATCACTAAACCCATCCCTTTGCAGATCTTTATGGACCAACCTGCAGCAGTAGTGTAGCCAATGGCTGCGTCCTGCTGGTGTGAATTACGACGGCATAGGAGTAGCAGCCACCCACCAGGGACAAAATTAACTGCTGATTTGATGAAACACACACACACACACACACTGATTAGCAGCCCATATCTGTAGTAGGATTGAGTGAGATGAGTCGTGCCATCACCTGTGTAGGTGTAGGACTGATTTACTAAGATCTCTGTGTGTTTGTGTGGGTGGGTGGGTGGTTGTTTGTGTTAGTGTGCATGTATGTATGAGTATGTGCCTGTGTGGGGGAAGATTTTAGATTTATTTTCTCTTCAGTCATCAATTGCAAATTATTCAGTATCTTTGAATCTGTAAAAATCAGCTCTTATAGTTCAGTCAGTCAACTGGAAGGCCATCAGGGAGCGGAATATTTGGCGTCGATATCCGGGTTTGATGGTAACAAGGGATTTACAACGTGTGCCAGCCTTCACCATTACAATCTTTCCGTGCTGCCAAGTGAGGGACAGACTTATTGGAACAGGTCGTTCCTTGAAGAGTGGCGACCGATCAGGAAAGGTAATATGCATGTTTTGTTGATCTGTGAAGGGACTGTGTCTTATTGTAAATCTGTGCAAAGTGAATCAGGTGTGACTTTGTGCAGTTATGACATGGTGGCTTTAAATAAAAACATAATGACAAAACCAAGCTCGGTGAGGATAGTGATTGCAGAGGAAAAAAAGTCTCATTTTTCAAGGAGCTTGAAATGTCAAAAGTGATGTCTTATTCAGTATTTATAATTAGTTCACACAGATTAAGGATCTGGGTTTACAGATTTTTGTCGACTCTCGGCTGTTTTTCCAGCCCCAAACATTACTAAGAACTCTCCAGGAAATCCAATTATTGGAATAAGATTATGTGGGCGTGGTTGCTCCGCCAGCGTTTTATTTCCCTCCAGCTCCAACCATTGACCACTGAACCCCCAATCTTTCCTCCCTTTCCTTCATTTAAGACCTCTCTCAGTAGACCCCTCACCTTTGATAATGGCGAAATTCATCAGCAGGGACCGACGAGGTCTTAAGGGCAAGGCAGATTGGACAGAGCCATCTTCTCCTGCCGTTTTTCTCGTCATCTCTGGTGGAAGCCGGCAGCTATCTGTCTCCTCACATTCACTGGCTTGCAGTCCAGCCGACGGCTGCTGTGTGTGTGTATGTGTGTGGGGGGGGGTCACGGCTCCTCATCCTAAGACTCCTTAAAAGGTCAAACCCTACAGCTCTTATGACTTTGTATGTCTTCCCATTTAAACCCACAATGTGTCCTCTATGACTTTTAACGTACAAGCCAATCCAAATCACGTGCATAGGAAAAATGATTTTATTAGTTGCTTGAACAAAAATGTAAGACTTTTTTCAAGTTAAACGTGTTCATTTTTCATTAATTTGCTTTTCTGGAAGTCTTTGATTAAAATGCTGGTTACAATCTCACAGAGCCCTTCTAGTTCAAGATTTAACAAAACACCGCAATAAAAAGTAAATATGAACAACTGTGTGTGTGTGTTTGAACCTGTTAGCACGGCAAGCACTGTGCGGTGCCACAACAGCATTACACACAGCTAAAACAGCAGTATGCTCAACACCACTGATGTCGTGAGACATTGATTTATGCAAATAGCTCAACTTTGAAAAGCCGTGGCCTCCCGATGAGTTTCAAATGCTTTAGTAGTTCAAATAAATCGTCTTTCATTAGGGTTTGCTCTAGATTTGGGGCACACTCATCTGGGAACCCAGAAAGAAATAATAGCATTGATTTTTTTTTTTTCCCATATGACCTTTCTTAGGTAGTGTTGGACTTGAAACCTAATAGACCATTTTGGGTCATATTTATGCTGATAAAGCATAAGTGTTATGCTGTGTTATAATGTGAATGATGTGCACAGCTGCACTGATTAAAATAGAAGTGTATATTACATGTATGTTACATCACATGGTGGATTAAAGAATGTGGCTGAAAAGTGTCCGGTGTAGACAGTGTCAGCTTGTTTATTTTCTTTCTAATAGGTCAAATTTGACATGTTTAAACTCCTCTTTGGGCAAGGCTGTGAGAAAAAGCTAAATCATCTGTATCTTCCATTGTCTGTTCACTCGATGCATTGTGGGGTGTGACGACTGCACATTTGATCGCCATAGCGAGGATTTACACTTTTAGTCTTGTTACAGATTTTATTACTGGCTTTGCCAAAGTAGGTGCATTTCCTTTACACATGTGCAACTGGCATTACAGTATGAATGTTCTGTGTTCAAGGTCTCATATTAGTCACACTGCATTACATTAATACAAACACTGGCATTGACAGCGGCACTGTACAGGCAAAGCAGACATCATTAGCGTGCCTCAAGTGATCGGTTTGCAGGGAGGCACAGCAAGGATTCTGTGTTTTGTGCACTATATGGGCCTCCAGCATCCAGTACCATCAGTTGGGGGGCATGAACATGAACTGCACACTTGTGGGTGTTTCTCAGCAAACTGCTTGTTTGTTTTCACAGTCGTTTGACCATTAGTCTTTTTGTTGTTTTTTGCTTTTGGCAGCATGAAATATGGCAAATGTTAGCTGACACCAGAACAACAAACATGTCTGATGCTAACTCATTCCTAACAGCTGGATAGAAGCACAGCTCTAGATACCAAGCTGAGTGTATGTTATTGGAACCTGCCTGAACTACGTTACTGCCACAGCTAAAATGTCAAAAATGTTCTATTGAAAAACAACAATTTTATTTTGATTTTCCAGTGGCTCCTCCAATACACCGTTTATGTGCAGATCTGTATTTTGTACTACTCAAAACACTTTTTCAATACTTCACAGTTCACAGTTCTGACCAGAGGCTCTAATATTATTATTTATGCCTACCTTGACACTGGTATCACTACATAATGTTCACCATTTGAAACTGTATTTTCTTGTTATTGCTCTTTGATTTGATTTTCAGGATGCAAAAAGCAGTAAAGTAAAAGAAAGAGGCCGACATTTATATTTTGCCAAAAGAAATAAAAGGTTGTGGACTGTAAAATGCACTTGAAGTCATTTATTTATTTATGCTGTTACTTGTTTAGATTTGAAACCTCTTTCATTTCAAACAGGATACGCAATGAAAAGGAAGCTACACAGCTGTATCTCTTTTTCACATTATCTTGTCTTCCCTAATAAGCTTGGTCCTATGTCACAAATGTTTTTTACCTTTTTGCAGCCTCCCAACTCCTCTACTGAAAGTTGACCATCTCTGGCTGCAGTCTTTGAGTTCACTCGCGATCAGCTCTCATTTCTCGAGCCAAAGTTATCACAGCGCTTTCTTGAGGCGATGACAGTGACCCCAACACGGACCTCATCTTGCAGTCCCGTCCATGACATTTAAACCAGCCTCCAGGGAAGGAGCGAATAAACAAAGACGACAAGAAAGGAAAAGCTTTAAGAAGTGGACCCTCATTTGCAAAGGGTTCAAAAGTTCTGCAGGGACCAGATAGAGTGCTACATGGTCAGTCGCCTCTGATCTCTGTTCTCCGTGGGTGCTTGTCTCGCATGGTGCCACATCAGAGAGGCTCTAATAAATATGGTCAGTTTTATTTCAGTTCTTCATACCTTACCATCTGAACTATGAGAAACACTTAGTGTCCAGTGACCCAAAGAAAACTTGAATTAAATTATGCTGAACTAAATGCAGTCTTGGCTTGAAAAGATCATTGGATGCTAGAATTTGCTGCTATTCAAGCAATGACCATTACATGTATCTCATTAGTTAGTCTCTAATAACAGAACTTCTTAATCAGTGCACTTTTAGTTTAAGACATTTCAATTTGTTATCAACTATAAAGTTCTTTTTTAAATGCCCTTACATGAAAATTAAGAATCTGAGAAAAATGTTTTAGGACAGTTAATAGACTAGGATTTGTAAATAACAGCCATGACAGAAGAATGTAAAGTCAGATGGGTAAAGTTGACCCTGCTCATTGGCCACATCTTCACTTGTCCTTCATCTCAAAGCAAATTTAGTCAAAAATCTTTTTTTTTCTTTTTTTTTTTTAAATAAATTGTGCAATTTGTGTTTCTATGAAATTAAACCACCAAACGTGAGGTCTTCACATTAAAAGGTAGTGTGGGGGTTAACAGAGGATTCTCAACTCTATCAATACAACATGTGTGGCCTCAATTCTATGCTTTGCTGATAGGGAGTCATAATTATTATAAACCCCATAAGGTTTCCCTAAGAGCACAAATACCTTGATTAATGAATCTCCAGTTATTAATGGCTGTATTATCTGATGACTGCATGTTAGCTCAATCCCAAGAGAGGGGGTCATTTAAAAAGTCCTTCAGGTAGTCCCATTAATGTTCTGTGTTTACCTTGAGATTAATATAAATGGGAACCTTACATGTGACACTGAAGCCGGCACGGTTAACAATAGTAGTTAATATGGAAAAGGGACAGGTGTAACACATTCACCACCTGCAAGTTGACAGGCATGACTTTCCATTAGGATTGTGTCATGGAGCAAAAAACCTTATCAGTTTCAAAGAACAAGCCCTGAATTCTGAATTTGGAACCGTTTTTGTTCAGCTGTGTGAAAAGCTGTACCTTTCACAAGCTGCCACATCTCTGGAGATGTTGACACGTCCTGAATCCAAAGGCAGTGATCGCTACAGAAGCTGCTTTTGTTTTAAACACATTGTCAACACTTTGCATGGGGATTTACCTTATCTCCAAACTTCTCTCCTTATGTTATATTATGTATCTCCAGACATCCTCTGATCTGAAATGGGAGCTTTCTTTGGTGTGAAGATGTGTCTTGAGTGATTTTGTTCTTTCCACCACAACTCAAATAGATAGATGTCACAAATGAATACTGGTCAAATGCCTAACAACAACATATCTTTGTTCAAGTGATAAAATCCTCTAGAGTCAGTAGTAATAAGTGACTCTTGTTCGGCAGGAGCAAAGGTGGAAGGAGTGTGATGTTGTTATAAAGCCACAAAGAGGGAGGAGAAGACGTTTAGGGGGGATGGATGATTCAACAAAAAGTCAGAGTTAAACATGCGAGACCACTTTTTGTTTCTCATTTACAACGGATATTTTCATTCACTAAATTTTAATACAAACCCCAATGTTTCCCTAATCTTAACCAAAGTGATTTTGTCCTTACCTAACCATCATCATTATATGATGCCATGATTACCATTGTAACATTTTTATTGTATTGACTTTATAAAATGTTGTTCCTGAACTTTAGTTTTGTTTAAACTTTCTGTCTCAGGATAGGGTTGGGTTTTGGGTCGAGTCCAAATAAGTGGTTTAAGATTATTGGCAAACCTGTGTGATCACATTTGATTACTTTACAATGTCAAGCAAAGTCCTCATAAACTCATTGTCTGCAATTAAGTAAGTTCTTTTTCTGGTTACTATCATAGATGATAGGGATTATGGCAAAGAGTAAAAAAAAGATCCAAAATGCAATTATCCTTTAATGTTTTTGATAGTAATCTATTATACATCATAACATGAAAATCTTCTCTTGCAACCTCTGCAATACTTGATTGCAAAATAGCTCTCTGAAGATGACTGATTACTTGCATACCACTCTTTACTTCAGATAAAAATATAAAGAACCAAGAGAAATTATTACAAATCAATTTTTATTGGGTCTGATCACAACATTTGTCAATGGTATGCCATTGTGATTGGTCAGCTACTCAATCTTGTTAATATTTTCTATATAGTAAAAATGTGTTTTTCTCTGGATCAAAGGCTGTTTGTCAAAGTCATTTGATTCAAAATCAGCTTTTGCCTTTTGGATCACTTTAAATGGGGTGTTGGGGAGACCTGGCTAATAATCTTGGATCAGTAGGCCAGGACCTCCCTCCTTCCATCTTAATTCCTTCTGAATTATCTGAAATAGATCCCTCAGAATTCTGTGTGAGCCAAGTCTGCTGTCTTCATTGCGACATCCATCTTTAAAGTTCTTCAAAGTCTTCTATCAGGGTGCATGCCTGAGGGACAGCTCACTGCAGGCTGGATGACCCACATATTCTGCATTGCCATCTTTATTCACTTTGGTCTCATGTTCTTTCTCTTTCCATTTACCAGGGGCCTATCTGCTCATTTACAGGCTGCTATCTTACAGCCCATCCATCATTCTGTTTTGTGCCACACAGTGGCTTGGTGTTAATGTATTTTCCCAGGGCTTTCCAACTGTGTTCCCTTACTGGGGGGAGACAATCTGTCTTACAGAGAGGAGAATTCAAATAACAGGAAAAACTACCCTTTTCACTGCACATTCATTACAGTAATATGGCACTTTGGTTTGATATCTGTTTTTCTTTTTGAGTTCAGGTATGGAGGTAACAGAAATGCAAAGAAATGTAGGAAACCGCAACTCAAAACTATTACAAAATGTGACAAAGAGCTAAAACGGGAAATGCAAACAGATTTGATTTGCATCCACAAATGCAGCCTTCTCCTAGAAATTGCATGTATATACTACTAATGTGCAACAGCAAATATGTTTTTAAAGAAATGTAATTCCACCCAAATTACATTATCTGTCAACATAATGACATAAACATTGTTAATTAACATATTTGTCTAGTTGCAAATTGTTGATACCGAAAATATCAGCGAAATGTTCACGAAACAAATTTAATGTATTTTTCCCCACAGCAGCCACCCTTGTAATAAAATATATGCTGGAAGCAACTAAAGCATCATTAAACTTTTATTTATTATGGTTATGTTTCGACATCCACAGCCAAAGTTGGCTAAGGCACTTAGTTAAGAGTGAGGTTGGGGCATGATTGTGGTCTTGTTTAAATACTGAAAAAGTCAAAATGCTGAAAGCACAACACACAAGACATTTACTTTATTTACATTCATCAAAACCACTATCTTTCCATAACCTTAACTAAACCTAGCCCACCATAGGACTTAGGATGCACACTCCTGTCTCTGGGGTCAAAGTCCTGCACGTCATACGCTCACCGTCCACCGCAAACAACCATCAATGAGAAGTGTGTTCTGCGTTTATGTAACACTTCATGACCTAGAAAAAAAACATTGCCTTTGAATATAATCCAGGAAATAAGCATTGTGTTTCCTCTGAAAACCTGACTGCCAAAAAAGAAATTAGTAGGAAATAAATGTATTTTTTTCAATTGCTTTTCCTTACTTGGACAAAACTACCATATTCTGGAAAGGTTCTATCAAAATCAGTTCATCCTGAAGCTCAGTCAGTACAAAAAGTACACGCAGTCAATATTATTTAATGCAGTCCCCTGAATCTTACCTGTTCAATAAGTAATTTCACTCTTTGACACATGCCAATTTTAAGAACTAAGAAAGAATATCTGAATGTCAGATGTAATAAAAGAGGGAAGGAAGCTTATATTTGAGGTTGACCTAACCTGAATTTCTGTGTGTGCACTCTGAAATATAAAATTGCCCGCCAAAGACAAATATCACTTTGTTCCTCTTTGAGTATTTTTGACTTTGTGAATTACAACGCAAACAATAATGACATAGAGAAAAGTCTTTGTTGTGAGGCATCGTATTGGGCCTTTACAAAGTGCAGTTGCAAAACTACACAGGTCATGTTTAGCTGTCTTTTTCTGAAACCCATTTGACACTGAAACCTGTCTCTCTGTCCAGCCAGTCTGAACAGTGGTCTGTCTGTATGTGATGGACACAGGCATCTGTCACTTCAAAATACTCTAACTGAATGAAAGTGAAGCACAGCGACAACCCCTCAGCATTTGTACCGCATGTCTCGCTCTCCTCGTCTCTCACCCTCATGACTTTGCACTTTTTTTGGTTCTCAAGGGAGAAACAGGATAGTATGCTTAAAGACTTTGACACAGATGCAATCTTAAATGGCACAGACTCCACAATGCATTAGCCTCACTTAACTGTCACAAAGTTCCAAAAAAAAAAAAGGTCAGCGTGACAATCCGTAGGAACACAGGCAACCAACGGGAAAAAAGATTGGATCAATATGAAGGTAAATCAGAGTGCCTCTAACCCCCAGAGCAAGACAATGGAAAGAAACTTTAAATCCCTCTCACTGAGAGAATTAGAAAGTTCTTGGTCCCCTCACAGCATGAGCGACAAGCCCTTAACCTAGACGCCAAAAAGGTCATTTGTCAGTGTATGCTCCAAAATGACCCTATGAGCGCTCCACGACGTGAACGTTTTCTGACCTGCTGACTCGATTGTTAATGTTCATTCATGTGGCGTCTGAATAATCCGAAAAATTTGTTCCCGACTGGGAAGATATGAATGCCCCCATAAGTCGGAACAACAACTCGGGGAGTCTGAGAAAATAATGGTACACAATTTGCTGAAAGTTTGTCACATATACAGACAACAGTAAATGTTTGGTTGATGTAAGAAACTTTATTCATGTACGTATTGCATTTCAGTGTTTTGCTCACATTTAGCCTAATATGGTATTACACTGTAAGCGTTAGTTGCTGTCTTTTCTTCATCAAAATGTCTCTTTTAACCCTCTCTTACTAATGGAAAAAAAAAACATTGAAACTGCACTTCCACTGCACCTGTAAAACATTGACTCCATTTAATAATGCTGAAAAAGAAACTGGGTCTCTTGGTTCAGGGTAGAGTAAGATAGTTGTCATGGTAAAACTTGGTCACTGTTGCTAATATAGATAGATGAGACGCTAACCTCTGCCCGTTTCTATGTAAACCTCCCCTTTGTTCTGACCTATAGAAACACAATAATACTTCCTGTATTGGCACTTAACAGGATAAAGATAGTTTAAAGTATTAGAATAAATCATCAGTACTGTTGTTTGCTAGTTACTACACTAGGTTATGTCTTTACAGATAAATAAAATAAAGTACCAATAACATGTGGTGCACAGTTTCACATATACAGCCATGCCCTGCATGGGGTCATGTGTGAATGGGAGCAGGGTTTGATATTCAGGAAAATCTGTACCGTCAATTTTCCACCTTAAGACCTGGTAACATTTCAGGGAAAATGCCTGTATTGCGGTGTTGTGAAGGTAAGGTTATCCCAGTAATCTACTATGTGTAAATTAACTATGTGTGAAAGAAACTATAGGTAGATCATTCCACCACTGTCAAAACTCTCCTGTAGGACATTTACAGTAAGATGTTGATCACTTGTTAAACGGCGTTGCTTACAAACTACAATAATGAGTTTACAGCACCTTAATGACCCAACTATCACAGCATGGTTGAGTCTACATGGTCTACATGCACTGGAATACAGATCATTTTAACAGAACTGTAATGAAATATGACTGGATACGCTGGATACAACCTGTGGTTGGGGGATTTAGTCAACTTTCATTTGATGCTTTCCTCTGTAATTATTTTATGTCTGTACCAGTAGGTGTATTCGTGTTCTTCCTTCACTTAAAAAAATAAAAAATAAAAAAGCACACTGAGCCGATTTGCAAATTTCAAATATTAATAAATACTTTGTATGGATTTGACACATTAATACTGCCATGTGTTGTGTTTCACAGAAGTAGACTTTTTCTTCAGTGTGTACATAAAACATGGCGGTACAAACTGCAATAATGCCCCGTCTTTGCCACACACTCATGGTTGCCAAGACAAAAACTGAATGCATGCCATGTCTTTGATCTCCTCCAGTGGAACAGCTAAAGATGCTGTGATGGAGCCAGCCTGGATGATGTGTTGTGATGTATCCTCTGTTTATCTCTCACCCAGCCATGATGTTCAATTTATTACTTTGAAGGTCAGAATAACTGTTTTAGCTTATAACCATAATCATTTATTTCATTTTAGGCTCCCTATAACATGAAATTATATTTAAGAGCAAACCCATCAGAGGATTTTATTAGCCATTTACAGTACAACCCCACCTATTACTAAATCAATTCCTGCTATGGAAATTTTATTCTACAGAAACAGTCAATTTATTATTTCGTGATCACATGTGCTGGTTTGGTGACCAGCGCTTGCTCCCAGAAAAGCATGCAAGTCACTTGAGTTTATATGTATTTGTAAATATAAACAGACAAAAACGTGACAACAGTTAAATTAGACCACAGAGCATGTTTTGATGTTTTCTGTCTGTTATTCTCTTCGGGATGGACAGCTTCTATTAAAGCAGCTCGCCAGAGCGAAAGATATTAAGTTCACACCACTTTCATGCACTCTGGCTGTGTTCTGCTGGCCAGTCGTGCAGAACTTGCTCACAGAGGCCATTTGAACCACATCTCCTGGGGATGCTTCTAGGATCCGTGTAATGCATGCCGGTCAGATGTGTAGCATCTCAGATGGTCTCCTCCTTGGGCTTCATGTGTTGTGTTTGATACCAGCTAAAATACTCTGTGCTTATTTGTTTTACCTCGGTGGCATCACTTAATGGTAACTGTTCTCAAATCTCACAAGCTCCAGATGTCTTTATCCCCAGCATGCCTGCTTTTTACAGGGGTTGTGTATATTGTTGCACTGTCCAGTTTAAGCTGTCAACAAGTGTTCTGAACTTTGTATTCGAAATCTTGTTTTTTCTAAGCTAAAAACATTTTAAAGCAAGAGTAATAGACACACTTGATACCTACTACAACTATATACTGTAGTAATAACTTTTTTTCACTACTTGTCATTTATTATTATTAAAACCATATCATGTTATAATTCTATTCTATTCTCAATTCTATTCAGAGCAAATTATAATTAAAAACTAATAGAATTACATAAGGAAGTGTATGATTTCAACACATGAAGAGTTTGGGGTCAGTTAGTGGAATATATAAGTCATAACTGCTTTAAACATGAGTTTGATTATTTTATGTTATTTTGTGGAATTTTACAGTGTTGTGCACTATAAAGTTAAAATGATTAATCAATTAGTTTATTAATGAAAAATTAATTGGAAACCACTGGGATAATCAAAGAGTCATTTAAGGTATTGTATTAATCAAAATA
>JAVQJL010068956.1:0-37761 GCA_036024295.1 Nannoperca obscura
TCAACATCCCATAATTCACTGCCCTCCCCCCCCCCCCCCCCCCCCCCCCGGACTTGCTGGTCTGCAGTGTCTATTTCAGTCTTTCCGTTGGGGTCAGATTCGGCACATCCGGTATCTCAACCAGTTTATTGTCATTCAATCCTGCTGTGCTCCCGGAGGGCATCAGGAGGAAGGCCCCTGGGTCTTAGTGCCTGACGGGCCCCACACACACACACACACACACACACACACAAACACACACAGAGCGGTAGTCAAATGTTTTGACCTCATGAATCTGTTGGTTTAAATGTGCTTCTATACGACTGATGACTTTATTCTCTTCTTCTTTGACCGGGTTTTATTTGTTATTTTAACACGTTTCTTCTTCTATGAACACTTTTAAAAGCTCTTTGCAATGATTTGTGTTTCTTTAAAACAATCAATCGTTTCAGGCTGCATTCAGTCCAGGACGCCCTGTTGGGTCTTGCCCTGTGGGTCTGTTGGGTCTCGCCCTGTTGGGTCTGTTGGGTCCCGTCCTCTAGGGTCTCGCCCTGTACGGTCTGTTGGTCTCGTCTTGTTGGGTCCCGTCCTGTTGGGTCTCGTCCTGTTGGGTCTGTTGGTCTCGTCCTGTTGGGTCTGTTGGGTCTCGTCCTGTTGGGTCTCCTCCTGTTGGGTCTGTTGGTCTCGTCCTGTTGTGTCTGTTGGGTCTCGTCCTGTAGGGTTGGGTCCTGTTGGGTCTGTTGGTCTTGTCCTGTTGGGTCTCGTCCTGTTGGGTCTGTTGGGTCTCGTCCTGTAGGGTTGGGTCCTGTTGGGTCTTTTGGGTCTCGTCCTGTAGGGTTGGGTCCTGTTGGGTCCTGTTGGGTCTCGTCCTGTAGGGTTGGGTCCTGTTGGGTCTCGTCCTGTAGGGTTGGGTCCTGTTGGGTCCTGTTGTTGTCTCGTCCTGTAGGGTTGGGTCCTGTTGGGTCCTGTTGGGTCTCGTCCTGTAGGGTTGGGTCCTGTTGTTGTCTCGTCCTGTAGGGTTGGGTCCTGTTGGGTCTCGTCCTGTAGGGTCTGTTGTCCTGAAAAACGATTCTTCTGTTTCAGAAGTGAAACATTTCCGACCCATTCACAAGTATGTTTTGCTAACTTTATTCAGTATGTTTCCTTCAACACTATCACCAGACAACAACGCTGATATCTGACGATCCTGCAGGACGATTAACGGCAACATACTTCACATCCAGTGCTGACATTTTTAAAATTCGTGCTTTTTGATAAATCATGGCAACTTTAAGATTCTGGAAAGTAAGCTATGGCTCTTGTTGGGCGACTAAAACACTTTGAGTGAAGTTTCATTTTGAAACTACCCTCATTGCCTCTCACATACTGGGACTGCATGCATCCAACAGCTACAGACAGAGCTGAAGACGGAGTTCAATATTATGCATAACTATCAAAAGGTTTAGAAGAGACATTGGTTATTATTACTCTTACACAAACAGGAAGTGAATGGAACTCTCAAACAAGCCTCATCATTTCAGGTTAATTCTCCGTATAATTTAATAGATTTAGTTTTATTATATTCTGGCACTGTGGGCAAGACTTTCAACCATCATGTAAGGAGATAATATTTACAGAAAATGGAACAGACTAGTTAAATTGATAATTGTATTTCTGCCTGAAGTTTGGTTCACTGAATGCACGGAGATTCAATTAATATTGATCCTCTCGGCTGAAAAGTTAGCAGATTGTGTAGCTTTGATCACAGAGAAGAGGACACAACAAGGAACGAGGACAGGTAAAAAACTGAGAACTGCAAGAGAAGTAAAAGACAGTAAAGGACGGTATGAAAGGGGAGAGTGAAGGTGATGTGAGCGGAGGAGGAAGACAGGAAAGAAGAGGAGAGCAGAGGGCAACCCCTCCTCATTCGGGTTGGGGTCACTGCAGACAGTTTAAAATAGCCTGAAACCATGATGTCATCGGTGAGAGATGCAGCGATGCTCCGTCCATTAAACCCATCGACCATCAGCAGGTCCAGACTCAGTGGGCAGCACTTTGTAGCTTTTTACACATGAAACTGACCTAAAACCGACTTGTATTACTTGAAGTGAGCAGCCTTTCAGTCAGCGATCCAACAGCGTGGCCGGTGTCACACTGATGTTTGTGTTTTCTGTAGTTTCACTCGTGTTTGAATCAGAACTCACATTTGTACGGCTGCGTTGCTCCTCTGCCACTCTTCTTCTTCTGCAGTCGAACAACAACTGGGTGAAGTTAGCATGAGCGACGACAGTAAAGAGAAGCTCCCATGTAAAAGTGAATCACCAGTTTCACGGCCACACGGGCTGAAGTGTGAACGTGTGATGGAAAACCTGCAGGGAGGATGTGGCCTAGAGTAATTTATTTAAAGGCAACTCCTGACGATTTAACAATAATTATTTTAAGTTTTTGCTGTAACCGACACCTTCGATGCGTTTATAGCTTCTGTAGCGAGCAGGAAACATTTAAGACATTTTAATACCTTTGTGTTTTTATGTGACGCGTGAACACAGAAGCATCAGTTAAACCTGTAAATGGTGATTGGGCAGCAGATAGAGAGAGAGAGTGAGTGTGTCAGAGCAGAGGCTCAGTCATTACTGATACTCCCCCAGCACTGAGGTCCATCCTCAGGTTACCACCTCTCTCTCTCTCTCTCACTCTCACTTTCAAAGGCAATGAAAATTAAAAGTAGCACGTATTTCTCTGAATATCGGTACACCCCAATTATCTCACTTATATATCAACACATTAGGTCATCTACTTTCCCAATCATATATAACACTGATCTTTCCTCACAACACCAAAATTGATATATTGTCACATTGTCTACTGAAAACACGCCCGGACAGCATCCAATGAACGGCTGTAGGTCAAAGAGGAGAAGCTATATTTGCACCTAAAACACCAAAACAACTTCTCACATTTTGACTTTGGAGGCATTTGTTTATTTTACAGGGCGTTTTCTTCTTTATGTCCGAAATCAAGACATATCTACGGCACGCTCACACAAAAGGTAGCACATAATGGAGACATGACACTGCAGCAGAAAGAAAAGACAGGTCCGTCTGAATCGATGCAGAACACTTGATGCTGACTGAAGAAGTCCAGGAGTTTCTTTGTTTATGTGGATTTAAGAGAAACCACATTTTAGAAGTCAAAAGATCTCGTCTTTTCCCTCGGAAATGTTGTGACGCTGTTGAGCGCTGATTTCAGAGAAAGAGAGAGAGGTAAGGGGATGGCTCTCCCATCCCCTTACCTCTCTCTCCTCTAAGCCAGATGGATTGTCTACTGAATAAAACACTGTGTAAATACAAAAGTTTAGATTCGTATTATTATTATTATTATAGTATCGGATGAGAAAGTTTTATTGTAAGGCAGACACACAAGAAGATGTTGATCAGAAGCGTCTGACACGTGTTTTGTGCAAAACTGATTTTCAAAAAAAAAACTTAAATGCAGCATTGTTTGCATCCTTGCAGTCTTCTTCTTCCCCGTCATTGTTGGTGCATTGCAGCAGATCTTGACGTGTTACTGCCACCTGTTGACCAGTGATATAGTGCGACACCATCGGTAGGACTGTGTTTCGCGTTGCACACGGCAAACAACACGGGGACACGCTCACAGGAAAACAGCTGCACGGGGAACATGAAACACACGTGACATAAAAACTCAACTCCACTTGTAATGTGAGAGAAGGGTGCACACACACACACACACACGCTCACACACACACACACACACACACACACACACACACACACACACACACACACACCAGAGCCAGATTGAGCATCACTTCCCAAAACATCTGTGGCCTTCGTGTGCTGCTGCTGATACCAGGAACATGAAGAACATGAACACTTTTCTCAAGTCTCCTGCCACTGTGGGAAAAAAAAGTCACTTTGGGTCCCAACTACTGACTCCCACGACACGTTTGTCCTCCTCAGCAACAATGTTGTGGAGAAATGGGCGACATTTGGATGGACCATGTCTCTGAATGACTTGTTTTAGCCGAACTACAGCCCAAAGTGATTCAACGTACAGTATCACGTTGAACAAAGTGAAACCAGATCATTTGTCAGAATTGTTGTTGTGTTGTCGAGTAGCTCCACCACGTTTCCAAAGGCGCCCCAGGATACCTTTTTCACCCAACTTGTTGTATGTGTGGCGTGTTGGTGGGGTAGAGGGGGGGGGTTGTTAGAGGTTGGCTCAACCAGTAAGTAAAAATGAGGTCATGGAAATGGACGGCAGGCCTCGTGTTTTTAACAATTAGATGGGCTGATAGGCCTCCGAGTCCGAGCGAGCCGTGGTCACCGCTCTGCCTGATCAGATTAGTCACCAGGACTTCTCCTCTCTCCTAGGACTAATTTGAAAATGCATCCTCGTCTGAAGCAACCCGGGCCGTCTTATCTGCTCCTCTGTAGCTGCACCTCTGGAGGAGCGAGTGGGAGATACAGAGCGATGCTGCCACATCTTCTCTCCCTCGGAGAGACGGGAGGTTTTCTGTTTTTACAGAGCGGCTTGCTAATCACCTCTCCTTCCCTCCCAGTGATGGACTACCAGTCTTTGGTTTCATCCACCCCCCCCCTCACGTATTGTTTTGGCACTGCACTTTCCTGAAGCCACTTGTCTCTTTTCTACTTTTGGTCTTTAACTATTTCACTTTGCGTAACAAGGCATTAATACAATGCGATCACTAATCGCCTTTTATACAATTATGTGGCCAAAAGTAGTGATTCTGATCAATTATTTAAGTTTTGTTTAACTGCAGAGCCGAAACAATTAAGAAAGTTGATTAACCTTTTAAGAACCCCCCCGCCACCCTTTCTATGTTTGGGGCTGCTAGTTGGACAAAGCAAGTCAAAGCAACTCCCACTTTGTTTCTGTGCTTTATAGAATCAAGAAAATAACAAATAGTAGATTACAAAATGTACTTCCCCATTTCAGATGCTATCTATTGAACCACACTTTGTTATCAGACTACAGAAAGGAAGGAGGAGATTTAACAGTTTTGTTCTGGCAGGTCAGTGTCGAAGTGGATCTGAGCTCCTGGATACATTAACTGTGTATTGTGAATACTTCTGGACTCACGTGGACGTGAGATGGTTCTGTGCTGCTGCCTCTTACCTCCCTCATCCATCTGATCTCAAGATCTGAGCTGCTTTAAATGCATTTCCATTTGGCCTCATTACTCCGGCACCATGTGAGGAGCAGCCAGCTATCTCTCCCCCCCCTTTGGCCACTTGGCAGGACTGCAGTTTCTTTGTGTATGTACAGCTGAGCATGTGCACGCTCGCAGTATTTGTGCATGTTACACAAACAGAAACACATTTTCCTTCCAAAGCCAGCAACAGATTGTTATATTTTCATGATCTGATGTCAAAGCAGAGAATCAAATCATCTGCGTATTCATAGCTTTTATTGAATTCTGCCTATTTTGCTTCTGTATTTACTGCACTCGTAGGCAAATTTATATTATTATATTTACCTTATAAGCATATAGTTGCAGTGCAAGAATATGCAGAATACGTATTATTTTCGTGTATGGACACCTTTAAGTGTGTTTTTTAGCCTTAGCTACTTAGCACAGCCACAAAGTCACAGCATGTAGGCAGCGCTACTGTATACAAATTCAAAATGGGAGAAATTTGCATGTAACAACAGCTTGAGACTGAGATTTTCATTGCATGACTTCCCCCATCAAGTGTTTCCTCAGATGATCTTTTTATAGAAACTGAAGTCGATCAAACTTCACTTCAAACCACAAACTGCAGAAAAACATGAACGTAGTACCAATTATTCTCTGACATGATTGTCTGGACAAATATGGTCAAAATATTTCACAAACCCAACAACAACAACTCAAACAGTTCCCAAAGAAATAGTCCAACTGTTGTTTTACAGGCAGATGTTGGAAGCCATTAAATAACACCAGCATTTAGTCGTGGCAGTTGCTTAGCTGGAACCACAAACCAAAAAACTGTGAACTTTATATTTATGAATAGAAAATGAAGCATCTTTTCAATGAGATTCACTGAATGGGACAGGTCTTGTAACGCCTAGCAGCTAAACTAAAGCTTGTCCCCTTCACAGGAAACACAGAATTAAACCCGTGACTTTCCTGTTCCTCCATGATTTATCTTTGTGACTCGCCTGGCGGTGCTGCCAGCCTCTCCGCCTGCAGGTGGGTTTCCTCCATGGCAGCAGCAGCTGTGTTTCAACAGATGCTAAATTACAGTGTGGACCTCATGGTTGTATCTCGCTGGCTCTGGCAAGCTAATAATAGCATTAGCCCGAGCAGTGCAGAACCTCCGCGGTCATGATGACATGGCTGGTGGTTGTGTGAAGGCTTTGCTGCCAAAATCCATCTTTAAATCACAGTCGACCACCGTTTGCTGGTTGTAACGTGGTATCCCCTCTCTCTTATTTGCTTTTTAATAATTATGTGATGTTTATTTCTCTTTTGTTACTTGGTTCAGTTCTTCTGTGAAAGCGGCAGGTTTGTGTGGCAAATTACCCATTATTTTAATATCATAACATCTTGACACAAGAACTTTTGTCTACATTTCAGAGCTCTAATTTTTTGTCCCACCTGTTTAGATACATTTAGATGTAAACCTTTGCGTACATGCTTCTAGCTCATCTGTCAGTCAAACACTGGGCAGGACTATGAGTTCTTCCTTGGGTTTTCTGCCACTAATGCAGTTTGACGTTCTGTAGCTGGTACGGGACTTCTTGCTGTCCAGCCACTGTGGTTTCTTTGGTTCACTTGCTAACTAGGTTCTTTATTTCAACAAAGACCTGAAACAAAACTACATCAGTTCTTTTGCACCGGAGGATGTGTTCAGAACAACAAATGGAAACCTTTCACGGACCAGAGAACACAGAATATGGCCTGAATTAGAGTAGATACGTAAATGCACACGCCGCCTTTTTCTAAAAATATTCCAGATTATAACTTTAAAGTAAAAGAAAGGCAAAGCTACTTTCTGTGCTACAGTTTGGGATAGACAGATCATTCATTTGGTGCTGAATTAATCAATTTATTAATCAACAGTTTTCATAGTCAATTAATCACTTGAGTCTTTTGAAAATCTAACATGCCAAACCTTCACTGGACCCGGCTTCTCAAATGTTGAGAACATCCTGCTTTTCTGTGTTTCATGTTGTAGTTAGTTGAATATGTTTGGAAGACAAAATAAGTAATTTAAAGACGCAAGTTTACTAAAACTATATTTGTGGCAAACAAGATACATGACCTATGAGTGCTTGGTCTGGAATCTGAGGGAATTTGGGGTAAATTTCTTCTGTAACCATACAATGACAAAAGGATTGTACCTGTAAGGTTTCAAGCATTCCCCAGCCCTCGATGTGCTAGTTACAGTAAAATGAATAACATTTGTATATTAACAGACTTGCCTGATAAAGGACAAGCTGGGGTTTGATGATGGTTCATTCAAAGTTGACTTCTACATCGCTAACCGCTGGCGCTTCCTTTCTCTGTGTTGTGCAGGTTTATCTGATGTGCCGTGAGCGTTGGGAGCACCTTGCCTCAGCCCCGGCCTGCAGCCCTGGTGCCACCCGGCCTGGCTCACCAGGATGGACCCTGCTCATTCCTTCAGGATGGAGCCAGATGGGCTGGACCTCCAGCAGGTCCCAGTGCTGTCGCTCGACCAGATACGTGCCATCCGGGCCAACAATGACTATGTGGAGAGGCCCGTGGCACTGGAACCGGCAACCCAGTCCGGATTTTTCTATGCCCACGATGACCGTTACCCTCACGGAGTATACCCCCACCATCCCCAGCCTTCCTTCCACTCGGCCCTGCCCCGCAGCCAAAGTCAGCAGCAGCATGCTCACCTGTCCCACCTGAGCCGTTCCAGTACCATAAGCTCTTCCATGTCTCGGACCAGTGCCACCTCGGACCAGCGGCTACTGGCAGGTTTGACACCATCACACTCTGTCTTAGGGTCGGTGGTCCGTTCTCAGCCTAAAGGGGAACTCAAGCCTGATGCTGCTTCCTTGGGTAAAGGCCTGACAGAGGATGAGGCTGAGCTGGGCCTTCATTTGTTCATCTGCGAGCGCTGTGGTCGTTGTAAGTGCCAAGAGTGCTGCGCTCCTCGCCGCCTGCCGTCCTGCTGGGCCTGCGGACAGCGCTGTCTGTGCTCTGCTGAAAGCGCCGTGGAGTATGGCACCTGCTTGTGCTGTGTTAAAGGTCTGTTTTACCACTGCTCTGCCCAGGATGATGAAGATAACTGTGCTGACCGGCCGTGCACATGCGCTCCAGCCCACGCTTGTGCTCGCTGGGGCACCATGGGGCTGCTGGCGCTCTGCCTGCCCTGCCTCTGCTGCTACCCCCCTGCCAGGCTGTGCCTTGCCCTGTGCCAGTGTGCCCATGACCGCACCACGCGCCCCGGCTGCAGGTGCAGCAACACCAACACTGTGTGCCGCAAGATTTCCGCCTCCAACCCTAACCCCGGTCATCCCTCGCTCCGTAGCAAGGCCCTGGAGAAGCCGTTATGACAGGCCTCGATGGGGGCCAGGTATATCCATTTCCCCTCAGCCGTCGCCAAAGCAAGGCTGTCGCCAACAGTGCCACAGCTGACAATGTGACGACAACGCCATTATTACCCACCTACCTAAATACGACAAGCCAACCAACCAACCAACCAACCGTGAAGTGTTGTTCACCTAATGTACCTTGAATTTACTTCTTCTCCAGTTTAGGAGGGACCAAAGCTTTACTGTGCCTGTTCATGTCGGAGACTTCATGCCTAAAAACTAAAACTCATCCTGAAGAAGAAGCTGTCGCGCTTTGCTGGACGGCCCTTCAACCTTAACCAAGACTTCCATACAGAAATCTCTCCTCTCTGCATTCTGTGGTGTAATCTGGGCATGTTGAAATCTATTTATTTATTGTTGAACCTCCTTCCTTCCCCACCCTTTGCAAAGAGAAGGCAGATGGGGCTATGGACCAAATCAGGAAGGAAAGGCGCCTGGGGCGATGTGTATGGCCAATAGAGTTTGTGTCCTCTATAAAGAGATAATCAGAAGCATGAGAGATTGAGGACTTGGACCACAATGACATTCATAAAACTCCACAAGAGGATCAAGTTGAACGAATGAAGAAACCAACGTTGTGCTGCGGTGAATATCAGACTGGGACTGAGCAAAACACCAAGGCATAAAGTGACGACAAAGACACTTGTAACACACCTGTAACAACAGTTTGACACCAAAAAAGGGACCATGCACTGTACGAACTGAGTGAATTTAAATGCTATTAAGCTCATTTGTAAAGGAAAAGCACTGTGAGGTAGATGGACAACATTTTCCCCAGCAGCCTAGAGTTGAATAGGGGAGGGAGGGTGCATCCATTGTGACTAGGCAGCGTGTGTGTGTGTGTGTGTGTGTGTGTGTGTGTGTGTCCTGTACAACCTGTGTATGTAGAGCCTGTGTGCATGTTGTTTTGTCAGCAGAAGAAGCCTCCCTTGTCTTATTTTTAGCAGAGCAGCTTCAGTGGAGCTCGGAGGGTCTGGTCGGGTTTCCTCCAGGAGTCAGTCTGTCGCCAACCTCCCTCCTCTGACCGACCTCCTTCACTGCCTCCCCCCCACCTCCTTCCTTCTTCTCCTTCTCCTCTGCCACACTTACTCCACTCCCATCCTCAAACAACAGTCTGTCAGTTAGTACCTTGATCCAGAATGACTTACTGTGAAAAACAGCAGCCTCCGTTCATCAGTTCACAATGATGACCCCAATTCTGCCATGATACAGTAGAACATGCCCGTCAATGTTTGTTGACTTAAAGTCTTAATGATAGTCCAGTAAACTTCTACACCACTAAAGATTTAATAAAATGCTCTTGGTAATAGATTTGGGAAGAACAACAACATGACAATGAGGTATTTGCTCAGTTGTCAGGGTGTTTTGATGGTGGTGCTGTGCAATTGCCTCACCAACAAATGGAAACAATCCAATTACCCTGGAGATCAAGGTTTGCACAACACTCTCACTTGGTTGGCCACTTGGAAAAATGGGAGTTATGCAGCTATGATGCTGATGAATATCCCAGCAGCCATCTGTCAGAGTTAACCCCACCCATTCTCAGAAGCTCGAGCGTGGAGGATACTTTGGCTTCATCAGGTTAACGAGGTTATACAAGAGGTCCTTCAGGGCTGCTAGAGAGCCACACTGGACGCCCTCCACCACAGCCCTCTTTAATGTGCTGCTCACAGGACAGAAAATTATCATTTTGTGAAAAATGGGTTGATCCCCTTTAAATTAGCACAGCACAAAAAGAAAAACAATTTCAATTTAGCCCAAACAGCCAGCTGCCACAAGACGTTTTGTTCCCCACGTGCCCATATATCCCCTCCTGCATCGTCCGTCTCTCCTCTTACACTCAGAGGGCTAAAAGCCTCCAGTTCCTGGTCCACAGAGAGTTGTTCAAACAGGCAATTAGCTTCATGATAGCTCTTAATGGGCCGGAGAAGAATGGAGCGTGGAAGGGAGGGAAGTGAGGGGGACAGGATGAGTGGAGCTGTGGTGTTTGGCAGATGGACAGCTGAGGGGGAGAGAGGGATGCTGGGAGGAAAGAGACAGGAGAAAGGGTGGATGGAGGGAAGGAGAGAGAGGATGTCGCCATTACGTCAGATGGAGATCATGCATGCTCAAAAAAACACTAATATTAGGAAAAAGGGCAGTGACTTTGGTCTTTGGTTGATATGAACTTTTTCAGCACTTCAGGTAACGTGAACACAACAGTGCATCGATCTTATAGGAGGGAAACATTCAAAGCTGCTAAGAAACAGCATCAGGTGTGTGTGTGTGTGCGTGTGCGCATGTACATGTTTTTAAGCGTGTGTGTGTGTGTGTTCATGTTTGGATGCATATGGGCTTTTTGGTGTGTGTGTGTGTGTGTGTGTCAGGGTGCGTCTCCTAAGCTCAGACACACACATACACAGACCCGATTTGTTAAATGTTACTTTGCTATATTTTTATATGTAAATATGGGCTATTAAGTGTATAACTATTTTTATTCTGCTTTGTTTTGTTTCTATGAGATTGATATAATTACAGCTGTTTTCCATTATAGTGAATATTTACTTATTTACTGTCCACTTGTGATCAAATCAGGAACTTTTGAGGCAACTCTGACACCAAACATTGAAAACTGACTTGCTGTAACGTCAGCTCATTACCACGTCCCTTCGTTTGCTCATTATTATGGCAAATACACTTTTCTCCATCTTCTATGAGTATAAAAAGCTACGCTCTGTTGTATCCTGTTCTTTCTGCTGGCCCGAAAGCAAACTAAATTAGGATTTGTCTAACAATTCGAAGGTTGCTGCAGCTTTTTGTAGCATGAAATAGTGTAATACACTTTAAATTAAAGGCCTCAGTGTGCTTTAAAGGACGGGCTTGTTGGTTTGTCCAGCAGCACCTTAAACCTCTTCTGAATGCAGAATTTAGAGGATGTGTCCGATCATTTCTGGACTAACCAACAATTATGTGGTTCGGAGGTGTGAACGCCGGCAGGCTTTGAACTCCTCTCTCAAGGTCTTTCTACATTTATAGAAATCCTGTTCAACACAGTATAAATGCTTTTCCTGATGAGGTTAAACGACACGTTTTAGTACGTTTGGAGCATACTGAGGCCTTAAGGCTCATATAAGAGTGTGTATATAGTCAGAACGACTCTGAAGATTGGTCATAAGGCAGTCGGCTGCAAAACAAAAAGACAAAGCAAAGATGTCAAAAAAGGTAGAGTTGGCACAAGTTGTCCTTCACTTAAACACCAACGTATTTCTCATGAGTAGAGCATCATAAAACAAGTACCGCAGCAAGCATGGCTTAGTGAAGAGTGGTGGTTTCATTGAGTTACTGCTGTTTGCTTTCAGTGTGGATGTTGCCCTAAATGTTTCTGTGCTCATCACCGGTTTCACTTTGACAGACGGGTTATGGAGGACACACTCAATTCAAATAGGGCTTTTTTTATTTCTTTTTAAACCACTTTTAATGTTACTTATGTAACTTACTTGGTGTAGCACAAGACACACAGTTACTCTTCCTCATACTTATTATTATTATTATTATTATTATTCTTCACTGTCAACTTGTGTCCCACAACGTTGCCAGTAGGAACGCAAAAAGTACATCAAATGGAGCGGCTCGATCGGGATCAGTGTGCTGTGACGGTTTTCATGCAAATCATCACAGAACCAGCAGAACTTTCCAAGGATTGTGTAGGAAATTCTGTCTCTTTCTGCAGTATCTTCTACACTTTGGCCACCGTGAGCCTCAAAGTGCAGAAGAACCAGGCGAGCTCGCCGTAGACATCCATTATAACTTTTCTTTGCCCCTCACATTTCTAACTTGCAGCCATTTCTACATTTTTTAACACCACAATCATAAAATCTACATCACTGCGTCCGCAGGCTTCCCTTCTTTCCAGTGATATCCTTCCTTTGGAGATTGGACTCACGGTCTTTGCGGTAGAAGCAGACGTTTCAGGAGTGTCTTCTTAATGTCTTCAGGGTTTATTATTATTATTAGAAGCACTGGCAACCAACAATCATGTAATTACATGTAATCTATGTAATTGACACCTATTAATGCAAATCACCTACGTTGACATTATGTGCACATTAATGCAGATGAATTTGAAGACTTTTTTCCTGCTCACATGAACTTTTCAGACGTGTTTTCAAGCACCCAAAGCCGAACAAGTGGAAAATGCCAGTTTCGTGTAGTCGTGTAGATAAAACTGATGAAACTAATTAAAAAGCGCTGATGTATGCTTGTCATGGGAGCCATGACATCGGCACAGTCTATCCTGCATGTGTGCTCTGTGAATGATGGACAACGCTTCTAAAAGCAGCAGATAACCACTTGGCTTCTGTGAGCAGTTTCTAATCGCTGTGGTGCTCGAAAACAATCATGTGAATAAGAAAGCGTTCAAAATGGAAACCTCGTCTTCAAATGTAACTGCATTGCTGTGGTGGTTGCCTCACACACACACACACACACACACACACTCTCTTCTCTACATTGGCGGGTTGACTTCAGTCAGATCTCGGTGCTCGGGGAGATGACTTGAGGAACATTAATTTCTACCCGGGTGGTTTTCGATCGTATATTTTCCACTTGATTCTGTTTCATTGTGTTCTGAGTAGCTGTGACATATTTACAGTGACAGTTGTCCAATCATAACCTCTTCAGTATGCAGTGTTTTGTATGTACGACAGATACACACACAGTGGTGCAAGCAGTGCATTGTGGGGCATGAGGCAAATCGACTTCCAGTGATTCGGACGTTTAAACCGTGTGAAACTCTTCTACTCTTTCCGACTAGTGTCTCTTCACATATTTTGTTTTCTGTAATTATTTTATTACTGCTTTTTTATTGAAATGCAAATTATGGTTTAAAAATTTTAGGAGCAAGATGAGGAAGTAGAAAGTAGCATTTGGCATCAGTAAACAAAAGGAACATATAACATATCCTAAAAAGATTTAAGAGAAATAAAAAGACTTGTAGGGTTTTAATACTTTTCTAAAGACATTTGTGGGTTGTTTTGCAGGATTTAAGTCTTAGTATAACCAAAAACTACAACATGTATCCCATCTGGGGTTCAACTTCCATACCTCACCCCTGCTGGCGACGCTGTGTGTATCTGTATGTACAAGTAAAGCGTTCTGATATATAAACCTTTTCATTCCAAGATTTCCCCAAATGTTTCTGAAGCTCCTCCCTCAGGACCGGAGCTCATGTCAGGATCCTGGCTGATGCTGTATGTACGCCGGCTGCCACTGTAACCACTAAACTTCTCCTCTTGTGTCTTAGCAAGCATCGCTTCTGGTACAAATTGGCATTGTGTATGTTGTAAAAGAATTTAGGGAGAGTATATGGAACAAATATGTATAGAAATCTATCTAAAATGAGTATATTATATATGGAACAATATGCATTTCACACTTTCTGTTTCACGGCTGACATTGCTTCATGGGTATTTATTTAAATGGTTGCAACAATGGCGGTAACAGTAATCATGAGGATGGTGTTGACGAGTGAAGTATTTATTTTACAGTGATCAGGGGAGGTGAGAGCACCGATGTTGTTGTTTGTCTTTTGGTTTTGTTGATTTGTTCCTCTTGGTGTGGTGTGGCTGCTGATATCCTCCTGGCTAAAGATGAACCAATAAAACGGAGTTTCCAAACAGAACAAATATGCACTTTGTGACTTTGTGATTTAACGTGCAATTGCTCCTTCATATCAATAAAGTGACAAGATATTAAAATAACTGAAGAGGCCATCTTTTATATTCTGTTGCTGTTGGGATATTCAGTTATTGCTGACTCTATATTTACTGTAGGTTTATTTAAATAAAACAGAAAGTGGGTCACAGTCGGGGCGTTGGAGGCTGAGCCCAGTGCATTCTGGGATGGGATGTCAGGAGTGAACGATGGCAGACGCTTGCCTTTAAGACAAAACAGAAAGCCTTCAGGAGGTCAGGTGGTCATATAAAGAGCGACATGTAGGGAGCAGGTTGGGATGGATGAGTGAAGCACTGACCCTGCAGCCAGGAGGCTGCTGCCCCGTGTGAAACGACATGTCAGTGTTGTTATCTGAACCCAAACTATGATCTTTTCCTAAAACCTTTAGGAGTTTTGGTGCCTAAACCAAACCAAACCGACCGTTTCACCACGTTAACCACGTAACTTCTCCCTCATGCAGCTCTGCCGAAGTGTTCAACAGAGCAGGACAGTTTATAATATATACAACTTACCTGAAAACATGTAACAGGAGTAACATTACAAACAGCAAAAGGTGCCAGAGCAACAAACGTCCTGCAGCAGCGTGTCACATTATTGTTGATGCAGTGGAGAGTTACGTGTTACTGGAAACAGTCATGTGTATCTGCCAAACACTGTCTGACAGCTGGCACACAGCGACTTCAAATCAAGGATATATTACAAGAAGTCGATACCAGACTCCAAGATGGCGGCCATTAATCAAAATGTGTGTCTTATCAAAGATGTTTTCTCCGTTGCACACGAGTATCTCTCGACTCGGACCTGCCAACTGTTGAACAGGTCGTCTCTTTCACAATAGTGGTCTGTAGAGAAAAGGCTTTCAGGGCCAGAAGGGATTTTTGTTGCTGCAGAATCTGATTTAAGCTGCAGGATGTTTCGTCAGGTTCAAACAAAGTGTTTTCTTTAGCTTCAGCTCATCAGCAGCGGTGCACGTGGTACAATTTCACCTCAGTTATTGGATCTTTTCCACAGACTCGATCATCTTTTATACAGATGTACAGATGTTTCTTGCCTTTCCGCCACTGAACGTTGTCCAAGCAGAAAAAAGAACAGAACTTGTACTTCCAGAACCCTTCACACCTGAAACAACTCCTCCCACCCCGCAGACTTCATACAGCCAACAGAAACCAGAAGCAAACGTTTCAATAGATCCTGAATAAGTAGCCATGTTTTAATGCTGTGGATTTAACTCAGTTGTCTGTTGTTGTTGTTGTTTGCCGACATTGTTAGAAATGATCAAATCTAAATGTGGTGAGATCTGGGTGAAGTCAAACAACAGTTTTATAAATGAGGCCCACTGGTTCTCCACTCCCCTCACTTTACGCTGTTGGGCCCATAAATAAGTAATCAAGGCTGGGTCACACTAATGGCTTCCCAGAGCAGTGGATACAGATGTGTGTGTGTGTGTGTGTATGTGTGTATGTGTATATGTATATATATATGAGAGGCATGTAAAAGCAATAAGGAGAGAGAGAGGGATTATTAGAGGAAGAGAAATGAGAGGCGAGTGTGTGTGTGTGTGTGTGTGTGTGTGTGTGTGTGTGTGTGTGTGTGCATGTGCAGCCTTGGAGAAGAAAAAAAAAATAGCACAACCTTTCTCTTCATCATCTCAAATCAAAGTGCATTAAAGCAGAGCTCTTAGCATCTTCCACCCTTACACACTTCCCTCTGGAGCCACACACACACACACACACACACACACACACTTTCTCTGTCAATTGTGACACAAAGACTCAGTAGAGTGTGTGTGTGTGTGTGTGTGCGCGTGTGTAAAAAGTGTGATAGAGAAAATAAATAATGCATGGATGTTTCCCTCCACAAGCTTTTACCAATAAACCCGTTCACCAGCTCGGGGCTGTGATGAGCTGACTGGTAGCATGGCGGTCGACACCGTGCACGGAGGGTTGCAGGTTCAGTCTCTGACACGTGTTGAGCTTTTTATTTACCTGCTGCAGGTGAACTGCTGAACCTGACCACCCTCACTGTCACACAAACAAACATTTCTGTTTGTCTGACGCTTTTTTGATGACGTCATCTTGTTGCGCCCTCGTCTTCTACAAACTTCTTCTGGCACCCAACTGGAGAATTAGCTCCACGACCATCTCCAAATGTTCACCGAGCAGAGATGGATGGAAAAGTGGGCTCTTTTGTGGGTTTTTTGCCAATTTTCTTGATGGAAACTTGACTTTTGATTCTTTTGAGAGACAAAAAAGAACCAGAAGTCAGAACAGGTGAAACTGAAAGTCAGCGAGCCTGAAACTACGACACTAATACCTCAAATCCATGCAGGAAAACTGTGTCCACAGCAACAGCAAGTACTAGAAGTCGAAGTTCAGACACTATAATAAAAAGATGGATGTCCATATTAAACAAATGGATGACAAACTGATGTTGTTGTGAATCTTCTATGTACCTAAATAATTTGTCATGTCAAGTGTACTTTAATTTACTCAAGAGGCTCTCTCTTCCTCCCTCCAGTGATGAGACAGGCTGATGAGTGATGCCACTTCGTGCCGTGACCTCTGACCCCTCTGTTAAAGCCGTGGGCGTCAAGAGGTGAGGAGCCACCCCGACCGCCTACCCTCGCCAACTTGTGCATCTTCACTGTGGCCCTTGTTGTTTCTATACAGGCGCTGTCCTGGTGGGCCCTGGGGGTCGGCCTCGAAGCCCCTCAGGGACAAAGCAACCTGTCCGTCAAACACCCATACAGCCGTCAATCACTCACGATACTTGTCGTGAAATAACACAGCAACACAAACAAAAGGTCAGAGGTCAGGGTCGGCCACAGAGCAGCCACCCGGGACGAGGGTGGTGGTGGTGGGTGGGGGGGTAAGTGTCCTGCTCGTGGACACTTCAGCAGGGTGAATGGTTGCTGACATGTTCCGACCTCACAAACACAGTGAGTGACACAGTGATCATCACTGTTTATAAGTCAGATAGATTTACTATAAAAAGGATATTAGACATGCATCATATGGCAGCGTAACGATAGCAGTAAAGTTACAGAGGTTTCTAAAACGTCAAGGTGAGTCGGGTTTAGGTGTGTTTACACTCCACTACATTACTCCTGATAATGGAACAAGAAGCATACATGCTAATATGGTTCTGGTTTGATTGTGAGCAATGCCTCGGATGTAATGATCCAAGATGGCCTCAGACGATTTAGGTGCTGGCAGGGTGCTTGGAAAAGAGAAGAGTGTGTGTGTGTGTGTGTGTGTATATGTGTGTGTGTGTGTGTGTGTGTGCGCTCCATTAGGAAGTTGGGTATTTGCGTGGGTAGGAGGGAGGAGAGGATGTAGTTGTGTAAAAGAACGTTTTGTTGCACTGTAGACCAGATTAAATATTAGAACCACCTCCCAGTACAAACACAATATAATTCAACAGCACCAGTATGACCTTTGAGTTAAATTAATACCTCTTTAAATTAATTTAAACAAAAACTGAACATTATGAACATATATCCATGGAGGTTTCGTTTAAGCTAGGTGTACCTGATAAACGTACAACGTAGTGTACATCACAAATCAACAACATCCCAAATACACAGCAACAGACCAAGTACAGCTAGTGCAGAGTTTGCAGCCATGCTAGCGTTTCTGTGAGGCTGTACTTGGGCACAGTGGTAAATTGAGCTAATTGCTAATATCTGCATGCTAACACGCTCTAAATATACAGTGCAAATAAAGATGGCCGACATGTATGGAGTGAAAATAGTCTTAATATTTGCAAATGTGTAAAATGATCTTTAAGTGGTTTGTAAATGTAAATGATTTGTGCGTGATGTTGTAACGCTAACACATATTGACTAATCTAATCATTCACAGAAGTTGCTGGTGTGTCTGTGCAAACAGTCTCAGACAAGAGCAACAAGAAGTGTTGAAGGAGACAGTGAGCGGCGGAGGTCCGTGGAGTTGGACTTGCGTACAGGAAACAAGTAGAAGAAAGATCCAGGGAGCGAGGGAGGGCTGCACACAGCTGCAGGGACGGGGGAGGGTGGGAATGTTATCGTCAGGGGTCAAAAGGTCAGGAGAGAGGTTTTAACTCACTTCCTGTTTCTGCTGCTGGGATGACAAACCTCCTCTCCCTGCCCTCTGGAATTCACATCCATCCCTCACTCCCACTCCTTCATCCCGTCAGGGTTTTCTCGCTCTGCTGCGTTCCCATTCAGATGTTTTCATATTATGAAACGTGGAATTAGAGTTGAGAGGAAACGGCAACATTTGATTTAAATGTCAAATAAAGCGTTCAAGGTGACTTACAGCAGTTCTTGTTTCTGCTCATAATAAAAATAATCAGTCATATTTTTGTTCAATGAAACCTTAATAAGACAAATTTACAAGCCTGGCTGTGACTTCCTACAACATCAACATAAAGCAGCATCAGCTGACACTTAAGTATTTTTGCAGATGTTTATTGTTGACACGGAGGTCAAAATGAGAAGCTGGCGTCCGGTCAGAGACGCAGCTGTGTTCAAGGACTAAGATTAATCACTTGGTTCAAAAATGTTCCCACCCACTTTATAAACTCCTTTAGTCGGTGGTTTTGTTCGGCCAAGGGAGAGACATAACGAAATGTGGTTTTTGTTAAGAAAGAGGATCACTCAAGGGGTTATGGGTAGGAGGAGACAGATGTTGACATGAAATGTCATGTCATGTCATACCTGGAAAGCAAAACCGAGGGCCAACTTGTCATCAGGATGTCAACACTTGATGGGTTTAGGCTCCTCGTGTTTAATGAAAGTCATTGTGAAATGAACAGAAATGTCCGGCTCAGACCAGACCAGCACATCCTGCAGGACCTTGGATGATGTTCACTGCCATCGTGTTTTAACACTCATTTTCTACAAGATACTAAATGGACACTTGGATAATGGTTAAAGAGTAACGTAACACCTGCTGGCCCACATCGGGAGCCCCGAACCAGTCGCTGTTGCCCCAAGAGGTTAAAACGTTTGCAGACGATCACCGAGGGGCACCAAGATTTCTGTTTGCTCAACCAAGGAACTGCAGCATGTCATGTTTTAGCCCATGTCCAACATTTACTCCCCACAGCAGTTGCATTTAGCGAACATTACGTCTGGCTGGTTATGCAGTGACGGACAGACAACCCAGTCCACAATCAATCAGACGTGTTGTTGTGCTGAGACGACCCCAAACCCGAGGCTGCATGGAAGACAGCTTCCACAGCTACAAAACCCACAGTGTGCGGTGGAAGTTACATTTCAACTCAGTTTTCTTATAAACGTGTGTAAATCTGGCGAGAGCACAAGCAGACAACGTGATGTAGGTCATGACCAGGAGTTTACAACACACACACACACACCCTTCATGTGCACACGTCATCAATACAAAGACACACATCCTCGCTGTGATTTTCAGACTCTGTGCATCCTGTAGAGAATGCAAAGAGGAAGCGATTGAATAATTCAGCATATTTCCTGAACAGTAATGGCCTCCTGCTGCTGCTGATGGCGGTGTGGTGTTCAGCGATGGGGTTAAGTGCTGTGTGTACTCAGCCAGCCATGAAACCAACCAGCCATTCATCCATCCATCCGGGTTGGGTTTGGCCTTAAGTTTATTTACAGACACACAGAATAAAAAGGGCGAAATTACAGAGGATAAAACATCAAACTGTGCAGGAGACTTTAAGAAAGCTGCACAAAAAACGAAGATGTTCAGTCTTTAGGGATATCCCAAACACACCCTTCTGTCCCCGATCCCAATACTTTTATTTTGGGTATCCCATTCTTTTATTTACCTAAATATGAATTAAATAAGTAACATTGTACCTTATTTTTCACAAGCTTCTTGATCCACGTACTGGAGGTCCTACTTCAAAACTATTATCTGATACGCTTAAATTATTGATAGGATATGAACAGAAGTTTAACTGGAACAATGCAACTCCTGAAATTGGCGTGACGCGATTGGCCGGAGAGAAGACGGAGTTACAGAGTGATGCATCTTTATCCTCAGAAACAATCTTTGGTTGAGTGTCGATCTCACACTCCCACTCATTTTCACTCGTTTATGGAGCAAAATGTCTGCAGTGTCGAGCTTTAAAACATGCCGGACCAGCCTCGATAAAAGAGAAAACCCTTGATGTACGCATGTTTGACTGAAAGCCACCAGTGGAACTGAACTGATACACAACATAGATCTTTAAAGAACAAACACTGAAGTGAAAAAGTCGTATTTTGGCTCCATATTTTGGGATAGGGTGGGAAATCCACAGCCCTGGGTGTGTTATATTTAGCCGTCTGGTCCAGGAAGCAGGATGAGAGGGGGGGTTGTTAGATATTAGCGAGCCTTGTGGGACGAACAGGGGTTCCCACTTTCCCACAGTCCGAGCTGGAAAACGCTCGGCCCCGCAAAGTACCCTGGGTAACGGCCTGCCCGCTGCCTCCACAGGAAAGAGAGGTCAGAGTGCAACGACACACAAACACGCCGCCGGTCCAACTCACAGGCCTGTCCCAAAATACCTGCGAGCTCTTTGCATTCAGTACATTCACTTGTTTTGGGTGATGAGCTGGTTGGTGTCCCTGTGTGATCTGTTGAAGTGGTGACACATGCAAACAAACTTTTTAACAATCAATATTTTCATAGTAATAATGGATCGTATTACTTTTTGGTTTTACGAGCAACAACTTTACTGTTCTGGTTCACTGAGTGAGTCTCTGATGAATTCGCTGCCACATATCTGACCTGCATCCCACAGACGGACGAAGTCAGAGACCAGCTGGTGGACGGAGCGGAGCGTTTAGCAGTTAGAGATTTTTCTCAGGAGTTGATTGAGAACAAAACAGGTACATTCATGCTTCAAGAAGTCTAATAAATGAAAACAATCCGTATTAGACTCTCAGTTTTACACCACGTGACCCATCAATTTCCATAGGAACAGGAAAAGTAGTCCCTGTAGTCCGACACTGAACAAATCCCTTCAAGCTTTACTTCTGAAAACTCATTCATTTAACGTCATGCATTAAATGTTCATGACAACAAACCAAGCTAAAGTTCAGGGGGGAAATAATATCTTTAGGGTTTATTTAGTGAGAGCTTAACACTCAAAAAGATGTTGTTCCAACTTTGGCAGGAAATTGTGTGTTCATGTACAGGCAGGAACCAAATCGTTCGGAAGCGATTCAGCGCATTTACATGCACTGAAATAGGCGAGTTACAGTTTCTGCAGTAATCTTTGATGTAAAAAGTAAAGTTTTTAAAGGTAATCTGGGATTACAAGAACCAGATATCCACGATCCTTTTAGTTTCCTACTTCTAGTTTCGGTCTCTCTCTACCTTCACTGTATCATCCTGTCAAACCACCTTTGTCTTGGTTCTTAATTTTACTTTTGAGTTGCTATAGTCGTTTTGACACACACACACACACACACACACACGTTGTAATTTCAAATAGTGCAGGTATTCTGAAGACAGCAGTAGAGTCTTTTACTATATTTGCAAAGTATATTTCCTATATAAATGAATATAAATGCCTCAGTGTTTACCATCCACACGCTGGTAAACACTCTAATCTTTGATGTAAATCCTCTGAGCCACTTTGCAAAGCGTACATCCACGAGGTCGTCATGTTCTGGTAACTGAGATGGTCTCACGTTCCTGGTCAATGTGTGAGTTGATCAGCTGCTGTGGCTGAAAAAATAAAAGCCAAAGGTTTTTCTGTGGGGTTGGAGCGCCCTCTTGTGGAGTTATTGAGACGATACACGTTACAAGTGAGTACAAAACAAAATAAACTATTTCCACCACACAGTAATCACCAGAATTGTTGAAAATCAGCTGTTGGACCACAGGTATCAGGTGCACACATCTCAACCAGATGCACCATTAACAGCGATCAGTAATTACACATGTTCACGAGAACATCAGCTGGAGGTGAAATGTTCACAAGTCAAGCAAATAAACTCAAGTGTAAACAACACAATATTTATACATTATGTGTGTAAATAAATTATACATTATATTTCCACACTGCATTAGTCCAACTGCTCAAAGTTTACAGCACCACACACACAACTGGTCTTTTGAAAAACAGCACATTTACAGGCAACAAACAACAGAAGTGCAAAGCAGATCAGGTTGTCAGCCACATTGATCTGTGACACGTGACTGATTTTACACAAATAAAATCCACCTAACGTCTATTATCGGACATCTCGCTGTAAATGTCTCTCCCGGAGGACACACTTTATGAAGCACACCTTTCTCACGCGAACAGATCCCTCCGCCAGCAGGTGTCAGGTCAACACCGACGTGTGTTGTTTACTGATCAATAACAGACACAGCGGAAGTACTGACGAGGCATCCAGAGAAACTGAATTAAAGCAAAACGATCGTGAAGCACAGCGAGTCACAACGTGGAGCCACTTTCTTTCATTTGAAGAAGTTAGTCTTTAAAACAGTGAACATGTTCTGTCGCGTGTCCTAACCCTTCTGAGATGCTGGAAACAGGAACTATTTCGATGAACCAGTCATCAGAAGTGTCAGTGACATTAACTGTGTGTTTGTTTTAAACAACATAAACGTTCCTACCTTAGTCTGGCTCCGCCACGAGCGCGTGGACTTGAGACTTATTAAGAATACACATCCAGTACCGAGGCTTCGGCGGAGTTTGTCCTCCGTCGTTTTGGGAAAAGGTGAAGAAAGAACCGAATACACGCGGCAGATGAAACCCCGCCCACCTGAGCACCTGCGCACACCTGTGGCCAATCACTGCGCCGCGCGTGCCCACTGGGTTTTACCACTTGTTACTACTGCAAGGAATATTTTCCTACACAGTTAAACTAATTAAATGTTCATGTGTCAATAAATCATTTGAAACATAATCAAAGTATTGAATTATTGATTATTTGTCCAGCTGACTGTGAAAAATGGAAACAAGCACAGAGTTAAATTAAATAATAAATAATAAATAAAGAGTTAAACTAATGAACTGAACTAAATGGACATTTAAACACAACATTTATATGCTTTTGTTCATTATGTATAATATCTGTCCAAAAGTATGTGGACACATACGTTTGTTTTGTTGTGGTTGAGTGTCAATGATGAATGAAATGCAAAAATGCAATGATATTTTAGACAATAGTGTGTTTCCAGCAGTTTGGGGGAAACCCTTTCCTGCTTCAACATGACAGTGTCCACAGAAACAAAGCCAGCTCCATAACCAAATGGTTTTCTCACTTTGGTGCGGAAGCTCTGACCTCAACCCCACCCATCACCGTTGGGATGAACTGACCGTATCCCCCAACATCAGTGCTGCACCTCACTGATGCTTCTGGGGCTGAACGGGAGCAAATCTCTGCAGCCGAGCTCCAAAACCAGGCGGAAAGCCTGAAACCAGGAGCGTGGAGGCTGTTCCAGCAGCAGGGTAACGCCTGTGGTTTAGAGTGAGATCTTCAATGATCACAAATGGATACAAATGTTATTTATTTGGCATGTAATCCTATCATTTACTAAGTTCGACGCCTTGTTTTGCTTTAACCGCTGACCACACAGATAAGAGACTACGAAACCACTTTAACACCAGATGTTGTGTGTATTCAAAATGTTAAATCAGATCGTTTTATATCAGCCACAGTGCACGGAGGACACACACTTATTTTCCTGCCTCCATTCACCACAGAGCTGCCCTCATTAATAATACACACATGCTCTACTTTATACAATGAGTTTTGGGGGGTGAAGGGGGGGAAGAGGAGAAGGAGGATTATGACACCAAGAGTGAGGAAGAGGGGAAAGACCAGAAGTACATGCACATCCTCTGCTGAGGGAGACAGGATGGCAATGAGTTGGAGGAGGAAATAAGGAAGTAGAGGAGGAAGGGAATGCAATAAAGGTGAAATTAAAGGAGGAAGTAGAGGTGTAAAGGAGGAGACATCGAGAGAAAGGGAAGGATCCAGAGTAGGAAAGGAAAAGGTGAGAAGATAGAGTAGTGCAGGACAAGGTCCAGTAAAAGAGGATCTAACAGAAGAAAGGTGGAGGTACAGGGTGAAGGAAGGAGGAAGGAAGAGTTAATGAGGTGGAGAAAGTGAAATGCAACAACAGCTTCTGACCACACAGTGTCAGTGTTGGTGCACTGCAGCGATGACTTGGTGGAGGAGGCTCCCTCTGCTGCTGTGAGGAGAAGACAACGTGAAAGGAAGAGCTTCAGACGATCTGCTACCAGCCTGCTGCCTTCAGGGACCTCCAGCTTCAACGAGCACTTCGTGTCAGCAGTTTTGTTTAGATCCACCTGTGCAGGCTGCAGCCATCTCTCTCCCAGGTCCTGCAGGAGGAGGCTGGTTCTGCACGCAGGCTCAGTTTTTATGTTACATTTTGTTAAACACATTCACACCTGGGAGCTGCTCAGTGGCCTCCAAGCAGCTCCAGTGAAGGTTTGGGGTTCAGTGCCTCAGTAAGACCGTCAAAAAAAGTTTTCTAAGGAAGATCCAGCCTCTGATACTCTCACGCTAGGAGCTGTAATCATCAATTTATGATGTTTGACACAATCCAGGAGTTATTTTGGGATGAAGTGTTGTGATTCACTTTGTTTTATGGCCACATTTCCCCCCTCAACCTGCCTCGACTTGACTACCACTAACTGAGTGACTCTGCCCCTTTACAGAACATGTTGCATTCTGGGATGAGATATATGAGAGAGGTTTTATAAAGTTTAACCAGACCTGTGGCTGTTTTGAATTTCGGTTTATTTCTGTCCTCTGTGGAAGGAGAAAGGAGGCCTCACGCCAAAACAACACTAAAACCTATCCTGCTAAAACTTTACCCCCCCAAAACAAAACACGACCAGGGGGTTCAGTGAGTTCATGAAGGAGGTGGGCTGCAGTGGACAACTGCAGTGATGGTGCAGACAGGTAGCTCTCATTGTGTACCGCTGTTAAAATCCTAGTCTGTGGACAGAATCTGCTGTGACATTAAAAACCACGTCAGTAAAAAAGAATATTTTACTGTAAAATAGATGAGATACTATTTGTTTCTGACTTCAGTTGAGATCATGTAATTGAGATAGTCGTCGTTGACTTTGGAGACGATGTTAATAAAGCTGCAGCGTACTGCAGATCTGTGCGGCCTGGACCTGTTGAGCACAACATGGAGTTCATATAAGGGTCACTGAAAACTGTATTTATAACTCCCCCCACACACACACACACACGCACACACACACACACACACACATAAAGCATATGTGTATAGCAGCAACGGCAGCAGAAGCACAGTCCCAGACTGATCAATAAGTAGCACTGAGGGAGGTTAGTTGTCACTCATCCAGTGCCCGACATCTGCAGTGGAGAAGGACCGAGCCTGTGATACCCTCGCTGCCTGTCTGACTGTTCATGTGTCTGTCTGACTGTCTGTCTGTATATATATATATATATATATATATATATATATATATATATAAATGTATCTGCTAATACAGAAAGATTTAAAGCTGCAATAAGTGAGGTTGTGATTTGACAGCCACAAATAGAAGCAAGAAAAACCTGTTTGAGTTTAAAGATTGAAGGACTCCATTACCCAGAGATCAGTATGCTGCATACTCATGGGGTATTGTAGATTGAACACATTTTGTATTTTTAGTTCTACGTTTTATGTCATGACTTCTCTTACAATAACATTTCCTGTGTTAATCTACGTGTGGCTGAAAACAGTGAATCTGTGACGACTTCAGCTGAAAAGCAACGTGCAGTTTAGCAAAAACCTTTTTTGCATTTCTCAAGTTTGAAATTCCAACATTTCCACAATAATTCCTGCAAACATAACGTGACTTTTCCATGTGGAGGCTCATACATCGTCAGCTCTGCTGCAGCACCAGCATGGACATACATACGTCACCATCTGGCAGAGTGGATGTGGCAGGCAGGGAAAATACAGACACTGGGTCAGAGTGCAGGCATGTATATCATTTACTGGCAGCTTTAACATGCGACGCAATCATGCTCACACTGAGAGATGCACAGTGTGGATGCACATGTAACAGTCTCCTCATGTCATGCTCACTTTTAAACTAAGAAATATTTTGCAAGGAAAGCAAAGGGGCAGAGTAACAACTGGAAATCAAGCAGGCAGAGAGGCTGTCACACCAACTGACGGCAGCCAGGCAGTTTAAAACACACCTGTCAGGTAAGTCGAGAGGCAACGAGATGGACAAAGAAGCAGGTGGGAGCACAAGCAATCGGACAGCCGGGAAGTTAAAGTGACAGGCAGAGCGGCGAGCGAGGAGGCAGATGAGCACAAAGGCAGCAACAAAACACACCAAAGATGCATCAGTCAAGCAGACACACATACACAAACACACACGTGTTGATGGGGGAAGCAAAGCGGCCCGCCCTGTGCTCCCAGGGAGGCGGGCTCCACCTCTGATGTTGTAGGCGTCGAGGTGAGGCGTCTCGCTGCAGGGTGCTTCTGATCCACCGTTGAGGTGGAGTGTTAACACTAACTTCAATGCAGCCAAAACCACTGCAGCCGGTTCTGGGCTTCCCTCTGCCAGGAGGCTTCAAAGGCTGCTTCAGTAGCCAGACTTCAGTGATGTGGCCGCCTGATAGCTTGATATTCACATGTGTTTGATTTTGCTTTAGAGCTCTGAAAAATAAATCCACTGATGTAAAATTTCCACAGGTATCGAAACATTTTAGACACCTCGAGTCAGAATATACCTCCGTTTGTGTTTGTGGAAAATCTCAACAGTATGACGTGTGATTAAGGAAAAGTATGGAAATATTGGAACTATAGCAACATATTGTGTATGCTACCACCGTGTGTGTGTGTTGAAACAGACCCGGGAACTCTGTGTTTATTTTTAATGTTAATAATTGCAAAAATTATATAATAAAAACATAAATGATACAAAAATCACTGTGAAAGTTGGAGTTTTAAAATAATGTTTGCATTGCTACCACACTGTAGTTTAATTATTTCTTGACTGTAAACTGTAAACGGTGTCGGGGTCTTATAACTGTTGCTTGGTTGGATCCAGACTCCAAGAAGTCCAGGTGTTTTTCTGTGGAAATCTGTAGGAGCTTAAAACGATGAGCTTTGTATATGGGACAGCGTCTGGTTCTGTAACCATTACATCAGAGCTGCAAGACTTTTGATAACTCTCACAGCGGCTTAGCAATGTAGATTTCTAAGAAGTTTCTCATCACCTGGGACAGGCTGACCCAACTAACCTTCGGGCTCCATCCCACCAAGAAAGAGGCCCCTAGAAACTCATGCAAACTGCCGAAACGTTAGAGACAGAGCAGATGTTTGAGGTGACTAAGATTTGTCAGGTGGCCAGAAACATGACTCCAAATGAATGAATGCTAATGCTAATGTGTTAGCTTGCAAGTACAGCATAACAACTTCATAAGATGATAAAATAGCAGGTGTGTTTTCAGCTTGTTCCACTACTGCCAAGTGACAAATATATTAATCCAGCTTGCCGGCTATCCCAGAACCCATCCGCTATCATCTGATGGCGATTTTAATACTAATGAAAGCTAATAAAAAGCTAATCTCAAGGGTTCCGAGATCCATAAAACGCTGAATCGTTTGGTTTCAAGATTGCATTTCAGCCACTGCGTTTGCCTCTTTTGTTCTCCACACGGACTGTTTACCTGCGTGCAACCAAAGCCTGCTCAAACGTGATTGGTCAATACTTCTCTGACTGCAGATGTTTATAGAGATTATCACACCCTCATCCTGACAAATTCTCTGAGGTCTGGAAATGAAGAGGTGAGGACAAACATGGGACATCGTATCTTAAACCAGTCCTCTGAACACAGATTTCCAAACTCAGAGTCTGATAATGTGAAGATACTTAAGTAAGTAAGTAACACACAAGCGTTGTTGAGAGACTTCAGCTACGTGCAATGACTTTAGTCAGAGAAGACATCACCTGTCTGGAGTTGTTAAGATCACGTCTTGGACTGAGGACACTTTCTGCTGGAGGAGCTCAGATAGTATCGATCATTGCTGCGTCATTTGCTGTAGGTACTTTTTAAGGCTGTGTTTTGTCTCCCACCTGTATGGACCTTGGGCACCTTTTTTAGAGTGAATTAAAGTGGAAAAAGATGGAGGATGAGGAGGAGGGACTGAGTAATGTTTCTGTACAGCAGGGGAGCCGCTGTGTTTTGCGGGGGAAACCACAGAGACAGAAAGAGTGAGTTTGTCCGATAAAGAGGTGTCTGAAATCTAATATCAGAAAGATTTATTTATTTTGCATTGACGGGAGGGAGAGAAAAGGCCTTTGGAAATTGTTGGGGGAGTTTTAAGCATCGAGGTGCTGCGCTGAGAGATTTCAAGGCCAGAGAATTTTGAGAACACAAAAGTAGAAGAGGGAAAAAAGAGCTCTTTATATATATCTTTTTCATTATCAATCCTCAAAACAAATTATTTTTCTTCAACAGAGTACGAAGGGGATGGAAGGGGGTGGGGGGGGGGTACTTGATTTTCCTTTTTTCTCAGTTTTTTTCCTCTTCTCTTTTCTCTTTATTTTTCAACAGATGTAAAAATGATTGAAATCCCAGCAGGCCTCATTACCGCGGGCCTCCAGAGAGCCGGGGTAGGGCTTAAGGTCTTCAAGTAACGATTGAAACATGATTTGTATTAAAGCCAACGATTCTTCCTCACCAGAGCATCAAATTAGCGAGATCCTCTGGTGAAGAAAGGAAGAGATATCGCCAAAATGTAATTGTCTCTGACGCCTGCAGCCATAGAGAGCATTACGAGCTGAGACACGGGAAAAGCTCTCAAGGAAAGTTTACTTACTGACAGCGCTGTAAGATTCAATGAAAGTGATCTTTCAAAACCTCACTGTCAAATGTAAAGGTACCACTGAATCACTGCTACTCTTCGTACTCAGTGTCAGAATCAGAAATCCTTTAATAGTCTCGCAGTGGAGAAATTGTCATATTTCACTGTAAGATGAGATAATGTTTTCTCGTCTTTTCAGCATCTGTCACAATGGAAGACATCCGTTAAAGCTGGCAAAGGAAGATTAAGGTGGATCCGTGGATCTGTGGACCGTCGGAGTGATGGAGCTGGAGGTCCCAGAGGATGCCGTACAGTCACATCTGTGTTTGAATAATCAAGGCTTTGTTTTGTTGCTGTTTGTTAATGGACAGGGGTAAACCTTTCAAACCTCAACCCTTTGCTTCACAGAGCTTCTCATCTACAAGTCGCCCACTTCCAGAGCTGACACCCCTAACGCTCCTAACCTCAAGGTCATTGTTTAATATCTTTTGATATTGGATCAATGGTGTAATATGATTCACGAATGTCAGAAGACGTGGTTATTGTCAGGCACCGTGGGCTGGACTCAGAAGCAGACAAACACAGAAGTCTCTTTAAGTTAAAGGGCAGAAAGTCAAACAAACGATGGGCTGATCAGAAGCAGAAACAGCCATGCAGAGGCAGAGGTACAGGCAGAGGTACAGGTAGAGGTACAGGCAGAGGTACAGACAGAGGTACAGGCAGAGGTACAGACAGAGGTACAGGCAGAGTTACAGACAGAGGTAGAGGTATAGGCAGAGGTAAAGGCAGAGGTACAGGTAGAGGTACAGACAGAGGTACAGGCAGAGGTACAGACAGAGGTACAGACAGAGGTACAGGCAGAGGTACAGACAGAGGTACAGACAGGTACAAGCAGAGGTACAGACAGGTACAGGCAGAGGTACTGACAGAGGTACAGACAGAGGTACAGACAGGTACAAGCAGAGGTACAGACAGGTACAGGCAGAGGTACTGACAGGTACAGACAGAGGTACAGACAGGGTACAGGTAGAGGTACAGGCAGAGGTACAAGCAGAGGTACAGACAGGGATGCTAGTGCAGATGATAGTGTAGGTGATTGTCTGCAGGTGTCACAATGCAGGTCAGGCTGTTTATATTAACATGAAATCACAAGTCAGAGAAATGTGAAGGAGTCTTGAAAGGGGCAAAATCACAAACAGTGTTCTACCAACTCTGCTGATCAGCCTCCCACCTACCCAGCAACAACAGCAGCCAGACAAAGGCAGTGACTTAAGAACCAGGATGTTCCCTCAAGAGTTGGTGTGGACTGAAACAGAGCCACGATTTGGTTAATTCAGTTTTTATTACATGGTGTATTTCTCATTTATAAAAAAAACTCTTCATACAGGGATTCATTTGTATTCAGATGCTCAAGGTTGTTCCAATCAATATATGTGAATAGAAACAACTTTCCTTCAAACGATCAAAGTGCTAAGGCTGCAAAGCGTGTGACCTCGTCGAGTACGGCTTTATCTTTGGTGAGCAATTAAGCAGCTTAGGGGAGTTGTTTGCATAAAAAGTCATTTGTTATTGTGACTTCTGGAAGAATGCACATGGCAGAAGTTCTCTAATGTCCTCGGGGTTGAAACTACCGGGCGGAGACCCTCGTTTGTGTGTTTATACTCCTGAATCATCCTCTTATTCTCACACCTTCTACCATAAACCCTCGTCAGACTCCTCCGTCTTCATCAACAATATCTCCTCTCTCCGTCTTCATCAACAATATCCGTCCAATCAAAGTGTCCTGCCTCTGTTAACAAGCTTTTACATACAATCTCACTACAAGTGAAGCTAGTTTTTTGCATTTCCTGCTCCGTCTAGCTTTCCTTTTTCTTTCTTCCCTCCCATGTGGCTTTTCTTGTCTTTTTGCCTTCTTGCTCACTTCTTTTTCTCCCTCTTTCTACCTTTTCCTCCCTCGCTCCCTCTCTCTTGATTTGACCCTGAGGCCGGGCAACGAGTCCAGAGAGGATAGAAGAGAAAGGCGAGGGAGTCTCATGTCACTCATCCTCTCCTCCTTCCCCTCACGTCTCCTTTCTCTCACTGTTTGTCTGTGTGAATGAGAAGCTTTGAAGGGGAGAAAAGGAGTCGGTATCGATTGGCCCTCTGAAAGATGCAGCCCAAGCAGCCAGACCCCCGCCGCATTGTGAACGCACCTCCCACCTCTATCACACCGGCAAATCGATAACCCCCGACTCGGAGAGGGCCGGGAGTGAACGCAGCGTGGAGGGCTTGAGGAGGAAGACAAGGAGCAGGGGGAAGAGGAGGAGAGGGGAGGCTTCCACCAGCCCTGCTGAGGGAGGAGGAGTGATGAGCAGAAGAAGTGAGGAGGTGATTGACAGGCCGACATGAAACAGTTTCTAACATGATTAAAAAAATGTCTGAAAGTTACTGTTTGGCCACGTTGGGAAAGAATGAACACTGAAATAACTCGGCAAGAATCATTTTCACAAATAAATACAATTTTAAAAATACTGTTTGTTGTTCACAGAAATTAAAAACTAATTTGTTCACAGTATTTTTTACTGTTATTCATGTACTCGCATCCACTCCAAACAAAAGGACGGGATAGGAAGGACGTTTTTCAATGTGGAAGATACAGAAAGACCAAACCAAGAGACCAAAATAGGAGACTTTTAGATTTGGTGGCAATAACTCATTTGGTTGAAGGTAGCGTCTTAAATATTCAATCAAGTCACGCTGCTGCAAAGATCGTAAAATCCATTTTACAAATCATCTTAAACTCAAAGGTTCTCTGTTTTGTTAACAAAGTTACTTAATATTCACTGTTTCTCACCCAAACACATCATCTGTATCCACTTCCAGTGGTCAAAAACCACACGGGGTAACTTTAAGAAGTCGTGTGCCTCCTACCCACACAGAGAAATTTAACTTGACAAGTGTTGATTTACACTCATATTATGACCAATGATGCTTTTAGACTTAATATCTCAAAGGATGATCTGTTGGTGCAGTCAGAATGTCTCAAAGTAAAGTCTTTGTTTCATCATTGTTTCTATGAAGAAGCCTCGTTATGATTGGACAAGTGCGACGTCTTTGAATCAACTCGTTAAGAGTGAATCTGAGGTGGAGAGTGTGAAGGTAGCCGAGCACTGAGAGTGAGTCCGACGCTGCAGGTTGGTGGATTATGGCTTTATCCAGTGCTAATGAGAGCGGCTCAGCTCTGAATCCCTTCTCCAAATCGATAAAGAGAGCTAATAAGAGCTGGGCCGTTACCGGCTTAGCCAGAGATCACAGCAGGGAGAGGGAGAACAACAGGCCCAAGCTGGTGGACATTACCTGGGATAAGAGAGAGGGGAGCTGCTGCGAGGAGAGTGGGGGTGTATTTGAAATGATTAAATAAGATCCCACATGATAATAAACGTAATAGAAAATAGAATATATACATACATTAAAACATGCAAACTGTATACTTTATATATAGAAATGACGGTGAACACGTGCACATAGAGCATTGTCAGGTAATACATGTTTGTATTGTGCTCGTTTAGTGCTACATACTATTGGGTTTTTCTGATTTATTTCAATTTTTCTATTTTTAGTAGTGTTAGTAAGTAGTGTTTCAGCTTTTTATTATTATTATTTATAACATTACATCACATTTCTGTCTTCATCTGATGTATGAAAAATCATCATATCTCTCTGAGATGAAGATACTCAGGTCATGTTCTGTATATTCTGTTTCTTAATGCATTGTTTTGTTCCAATGTTCCCTGTATGCCTGGGACAGATACACTGCTGTGCTTGTGTGCTATCTCCACCCTCATATGTCTGAAAGACGAGTCTGTGGTAACGATTTTATTGAGAAACACGGGCTGATGCTTCAAAATGTGCTTTTAAAAAAAGTTTTTCTCTGCAGCATTTAAGAAGGAATTTGCTGTAGAACTAATATTGATACATGAAGACATCGACGCTGGCCACTACTGCAAACACTCGAGCACCCACAGATGATTACACACACACACACACACACACACACACACACACACACACACGCCATCTTGTTACATTAATGAACACACACAAGCCTGACAGTTTCTGAGATGTAACACGAGGATGTAAGTGGCAGTAAGAGAGAGAGAGAGAGGGAGAGAGAGAGAGAGAGGGAGAGAGACTTTTATTTCAGCAAACATCTCGTCTGTCTTTGTTGTCCATTGCAGATAGATGTGTCAATCCCCCTCCCGAAAACCCCAGGCCCTCATGGGGGAGGTGGGAGTGAGCATGTGTGTGTGTTGATGGCGCCTTGATCAAGCCTTAATCCAGGGAGTAACACCCCCTCCATCCTACACACACACACACACACACACACACGTCCCACTTTGGCCTGATCTATGCAAACACCATCTCTGCATGGTAAACAGCATCCTCCCCTCTCATGACGGAGAGAAATGAGAAGACAGGGAGGGATGACAGATACAGAAAGAGAGAGGGATATGAGGAGAGAGCAAAACAAGTGGATGGGGGAGAGTAAGAGTGTGAGAGGACCATCAGTACTCGTACACATCGAGATATAAATACAATGACAAGTATTTAGAAATTAGACATTAAATCACTTCAATATATGTTTATCACAGTATTATTCAACATATACGTAAAACGCATCCTTTTATTTATCCTCTTATGTGAATTCATCAGTTTTTCACATTTATCTCACTTGCCCAAAGCATGTGACCAGAGCCCGATCACTTTTTATCCTTTTTCCTTTGTCTGAGCATCAGTTAGAGAGCTGACAGCAACGTTTTGTCTTTATAGACCCTTTTGACTTGCAGGAAAAGCACACGGTGGCTCAATAGTCTAATACAAGAAATGATGCATTTGTGGGAACATTTATTAGGGGATTTACAGGGTTTGACGAGTGTCCCTAAAGCTCACAATGGTTATTAGTGTAATTAAGGCACACTGATAAAGATTTATTCAAGTGAAAAACTATCGGTGAGTTGGAAAACTGCCACTGCTACCTCTCTTATACCAGTTGCAAGATATCTCACAAGCCTTGGAGATCTACGTTTGAACACTTTAAGAGACCGGAGACAGATTCCAAGGCTGAAATGTGCTTGAGATGAAGGTGGAGAAACAAGCGAGAGACAGAAAGAAAAGAGGAGAAAGACAGGACAAGAGTGAGCGTTAGTAAGATGGAGAGGAGTGGGGTAGGAGAGGAAAAGTGTGAATGACAAAGACGGGAAGAGAGACAAAGAGAGAAAGCGAAAAGAGGAGTGAGGAGAGAAAAATGAAGAAGAAAAGGAGTGCAAGAAGAAAAGAAAGAGAGATGGATGTAGAGAAATTGGGGAGGGAGTGAGAGCCAGCGAGCCAGCCAGGCGTGGGGTTAAAATTCTTTCAGATCAGGTACACATAATAGGCCTCGTTAATATTCATAGTTTCCTCAGGTACAGCGAAGGTTAAATTTTACTTACTTTTCAACTCTCATTACTAATACATGACGGCAATAAGAATATTCAAAGCGGACGGGTGACCAAAGGTTGATGAGAACCGTACCTTTCCTCTGACATTTAAACACATTACCATTTCAGGGCCGCTTCCTCTCAATCGCGCCCGCCAGAATAAATTGCCAGCTAATCACGACTCACCCTGCGCGCCCGGCTGAATGATGATATGCCAGGCAAGTCCACCCCTCCTCCATTAGGACCAGATTCTCATTATGTGGGAAAAGAGAGTCAAAGTCTATGTGTGAGAGGAAGTGATAGATCTATCTATCTATCTATCTATCTATCTATCTATCTATCTATCTATCTATCTATCTATCCATCTATCTGTAGCTAGCTAGTTAGATGGTTAGCTACTTGATCTGTTTATCTATCTATCTGTAGCTAGCTAGCTAGCTAGTTACTTGATTGATCTATTTATCGATCTATCTACAGATAGACAGATATAGATGAATAGATTAATCAAGTAACTAGCTAGTTAGCCAACTGTAGATGGTTAGATAGATAGTTAGTTAGCTGGCTAACTAGCTATCTATCTGTCTACTGTAGCTAGCTAGGTTTAGATGATGCCCGATGCCATTAAAGGCTGTCAGTCATGTTGACAACGGCCCCACTTCTGTCACTCTTTGTCTTTAAAATTTTAATGATTAATTGATTTTAAAATGCTGCACATACGTAAAAACCAGAGGTGCTGAAGCCTCAAAGGATGATCAGAAGTATAGAAGTATTCAGAATGAATATGTCAGTGTGTGTTTGTGTGTCTGTATGAGAGACACTTCCCTTCCCAGGTGGTGCTGCGACATGCCGCTGCCTTAGGTGAACAAACAGGGACAAAGCTCCCTCCATCAGGACCGATCAGCATCAGAGCAGCCCGGCATGACATGGAAGTGCCTGTTGCCCCGAGGCAGTCGCCACGGCAACAGAAGGGACGACAGGACAGGAGAGAGGATGAGAGGAGAGGGCAGGTGAAGCGGCAGGGAAAGCACACACCTGCAGAGATCTTTACCTGACCCTCAAACACCAAAACACACTTTGAGGGATTGTCCTGCTTCAGGAACCAAGTCGGTCCTCGACATACATTCAAATGAACGGAAAATACCCTTTTTATTCAGGGTCGCCGGGTGTGTCCACATTCAGATTGTTGTTGTCGGCAGTGTGTTTGGACTTGAGTGACAGGCGAAGGCATCTGAAGATGTGTGACAGCGTTTTACTGCGGTGGCGATTCTCCAGCGCCGACTTCAAGGCTTTCTTTGAAGTGATCAAAGTGAAACAGTGATGACGTCAAATCATCCTTCTGGACAGAGTTTAAGGAGGCCACCAAACATCCAATCAACCCATTCCTCCATACACACCTCCACTGGCCCTTTGGCTTAAGGATGGCAACAGGTTCTGGTCCTTTTTACAGTTTAATTCAATTCAATTCAATTTTATTTATATAGCGCCATATCCTAACAACGTTATCTCAGGGCTCAATCACATGGAGCCGGTCGAGACCAACTTCCACACACACAAAGACCCAACGTTCCCACCATGAGCAAATTCAAAAGGCACATGAACAAATTCAAAAGACAACAGAAACATCATCCATGAGTACAGAAATAAAACAACAATATCATGTTCTAACCATTGTATGACTCATGCAGGGCAGTAATAAACAATAAGACACAAATAAACAATCATAATATTAATCATATGTTAAAAGATGACATTTATCAGGTTCTTCACATCTTAGCTGAATCAAAACCAACATCTGCATGTCAAATACAAACAAATCCACGTCATGAGGACTGATAAGATCCCATTTTCTAAAGTGACGTAGCTGCTCTCCGACAGTAGAAACAGCTCCACCTGCTGGTGACACATAAACAGAAGTCACTGACCTCTACACAAAGCTCTGTGTAAACCAATCTGCTTTTTGTCATAAATTCATCAATCTGATGTCAAGATTTGAACAGTTTACTGTAGAAAGTACACAAAGAGGATGTATATGAACCACCAGAAACAGACTTCAAACCACCACAAACAGACTCAGAACCACCACAAACAGACTTAGAACCACCTGAAACAGTCTCAGAACCACCTGAAACAGACTTAAAACCACCACAAACAGACTCAGAACCACCTGAAAGAGACTCAGAACCACCCAAAACAGACTTAAAACCACCATAAACAGATTCATAGCTACCTGAAACAAACTCAGAACCACCTGAACCAAACACAAAACCAGCACTAACAGACTCAGAACCACCACAAACAAACTCAAAACCAGCACAAACAGACTCAGAACCACCACAAACAAACAGACTATAAACCACCTAAAACAGAAGAGACCTCCAACCCTTTGTAGTGAGAAGAAGGATTTTGAATTTGATTCTGGATGTTACAGGGAGCCAGTGTAGAGAAGCTAATATTGGAGAAATATGATCCCTTTGCCTGGTTTTTGTCAGTAAACGTGCCGCAGCGTAACGAATCAACTGGAGATTCTTAAGGGATTTATTGGTTCAAGGTTCAAGGTTCAAAGTTTTATTGATCACATGTATAACAGCAGTGAAATTATTTTTCTGGGAGGATCCAAAACTGTGCTTAATACAAATCTCAAATACAAATAATGAAATAAACTAATAGAATGAAATAAATTAAGAATAAGAATAATAAAGTATGGTGCAATAAAATAAATGTACGGTGTATAGACTATATACAACCAAATTTACACTGTGCAAAGGCCAGGTGTGTGGGGGGTAGTCTGTGGTCCATCATAAGATGCTCTGGGGCAGCCTGATAAAAGAGAGTTGCAATAATCCAGCCTAGACGTAACAAATGCATGGACTAGTTTTTCTGCATCTTTTAGAGACAGGATGTGCCTGATTTCTAAGTAGTTAAGTAGTTGAATAAAGTATTTGAAGTTTTTTTTATGTTGGTGCTGGAAGCCAGGGAGTTCAAAATCTGAAAATGTATTTTTATGCCCTTAAGGCTGTTAAACGTATTAATTGGTTTCATCTGGCTTTATCAATAGATATAAAATATGATTATAGAGTGCTTCAAACAGATCATTGTTGTTTAGAAAGATACACAACTGATTGGCAACTGCTTTCTCAAGGATCTTAGAGAGAAAAGGAGGGTTAGATAGAGGTCTATAATTTGATAAAAATATGTCGTTACTACTGAGATCTATAGGAATACATGGCTCAACAGAGCTGTGACTGTCT
>JAVQJL010068964.1:0-63296 GCA_036024295.1 Nannoperca obscura
ACACACACACACACACACACACACACACACACACACACACACACACACACACACACACACACACACACTAGCCCGTAGTGAAGGATCTTCCCTGACAGATGCCTCTGCACTGCCTGACAGAATTAAACCCAGCTGTGGCCTGATGGCTGATGACACAGTTACACCACCAGAACCAAAGTATAATGGGCCTAGTTGTTTCAAAACTGTGCCCTCTCGCCTCAGGAAAACACACAGGCAGGATCACAAAGTGTCTAAATAAAACTTGGCTGTTATGGTTCAGTTTGCGTAACTCCGGCCTGCTGCTCGGCAGCTGCCTCCCACTGAAGGTGCTGCGCCCCTGCTGCCAGGTGACTTCTCAACAAACCAAACACCTCAAACTGCTGGAAAGGTGTGTCAAACAGAAAGAGACTGAGCGTAGTAGTAGTAGTAGTAATAGTAGTAATAGCAGCAGCAGCAGCAGCACACCTGAATGAAACACATGTTTGCCTCAGTGCCAAACTATGCAGGCCTTTAGGCTTCGAACAGAATGCATTGACCTGCAAACATCCTGGTCATGTTTCCATTGTCTCCAAACACACAGATAATATGAAAAATAAAGTCTGATCCAGTGATGTCAGGGTTCTTTTGTTGACATGCGTCTTTACTTTTAAACCACACGTGACCACTGTATTATTACAGAGCTATGCATGCAGTGCACAGGGTGTTCTCATACACATTAACATCTTAGCAGCAAATCTATAGCTGGATAGCTCCTGGGTCCCCTTTACTATAACTCACCACGGGTTTTGGGCCCCATAGAGGCCCCTAAATTATAGGACTGCAGCAAAACACTTCCAGCATACCTGCAATTACTTCCAAATTAGCACCAGGGGATACAGCGTACAAACCAGACTCTTCTGTTTAGAGGTTGACTCTCCACGTCTGTGCCAAAGCTTTAAACCCGTTACAAAATGGTGTCTGTGTGGGTTACAGTGTTTGCCTGGGGCCCCTGGACTGCTGTTCACGTCCTGTGGCCTTCCCAAGAGTACCAGCACCAGAACACCGCTGTGCAGAAAGAGCTGGGCCCCTAAAGAGGCTCAAAGGGAGAAGCAGAAAAACTCTCATATCCCGTTCTTTAAAAACACACCCGTGACGGAACTTTTTCCTCTGCAACAAGTCGTGGAAAGAAGTTACACTACCACTCCCCTCCCCAAAAAAAGTAAGTCTCAACTTACCATGTGATAGAAGTAGCGAGAATATAACTCACGGTTGGAGAGAGTAAATCCCGTCGGGCGTAAAAAAATAAACGTTTAAAAGTCCCTTTACTCGGCGGGTGAGCGCGTAGAGACAGTCGGAGAGCTCAGTGAAGACGGAGGAGCCTGGTAAATATGATGAAACGAGCCTCCATTTTCTCCTCAGAGTGCAGGCAGGAGCACAAATGCAGCACAAAGTTGGACACTCGCTGCATTGTTAACATTCCACAGGTCACGTGACGGACCGACGCACGTCAGCAACGAGCCGAAGATCGTCTATTAAAACACAAAGGTTCACTCAGTGGCGTTTGTTTGTTTAACTACAAATCAACAATTACTCTTGATCTAACTGAACTGAACTGTGTTTAGTTCGTGTGATCTCAGCAGTAGCATTAGGGAGCAGTAAAAACTCAGCAATGTCAAACATTTTCAGAAGTAAATGTGATACTTTCTTGCTAGCTAATATTAGTATTACCATCTTTGCTGCTGTATGCCCTGAAATTTCCCCATTGAGGGACTAATAACGGTTTCTCTTATCTTATCTCTTCTTTTAGAGTCCACACAACCACTAGTGGAAGTATTTAAATATTCTACTGAAGTAAAAGCAGCGATACTCTGTGTAAATATACTCTGTTACAAGTAAAAGTCCTGCATTCAAACTCTTAAGTACAAAACTATTAGCGTAAAAATAATAGAATAAATGTATTCACCATTTACATTGTTACGTTAACACTGTCCACAACAAAATACCAGTTTTTTAAACAATGCAATTAATTTAAACATATTTCACTTAAAGGTTGAATACAATTTATTTATTCGATATTTTAACTTCTGCTGCCTTATTGACATGCTTCTAAAAGTTTTTATGTGGCTGCAGAACATTTCTGCTTGTACACAAACAAGACAATATGGTGAAAAGTCTGCGGTAGCAGCCAGCATTGCCATCTACCATCGGGGGCACCAAAGGCTGACATTCTACACAGTGACTTTAAAAAAGCAACAGAGTGAGAGATGTTCTATTTTTGCACTCTCTGACCGCACATACTCTGGGCGGGGCTTCCTCCAATGTATCCTCTGATAAATAAAAAATACCAGTACATCACTCAATCACTCCTCTGTGGCCTTCAGGGGAATGTTTAGCAATAAGCCGAAGGGACAGTGATTGGTGGGAATGCAAATAAGTGCCTGTGCTCCATTATCACATTGTCACACACCAACAAAACAAAACAAAACTTACATACCTGTATACATACACACAAACACAAGGTTAAAAAACTGTTTGGAGTAAGAAATAACAGGCGGTTGCATTTCCCAAACTTTAATTTTTCAATCACAGAGGCAGTAATTAAGAAAATCTGAACAGGAAATGAAAAACGTGTCGAGGTTACACATCATGGAAGCACATGCACCCATAACAACAAAGGCAAAGCAGCATGGCATTACAAGTGTAGTGTGAGCTAGACCGACAGAAAGTCTACAACACACGTTTCATCTCAACCTAGAAGCTCGGTTTATTTGAGAGTAGCAGTTAATAAAGTGGAAGAACCAACATCACTCTTCTTTTATAGAAAACCCAAATTAAAGGTTGTTTTCTTTTTGCTTAAAACGTAACAGAGATTCAACCACCATTCATTTGCCAAAGGTTTTGTTATTAGCTCATCTTAACACAGGTATCTGGCAGGGCTCACCTGATGACAATGCCCCAGTATACAGGAAGTGATGCACGTGATGCCTTCAGGAGAAGCAACTGCAAAGACAAACTAAGAAATATCCAAGGAAGTGCACATCACACCGCCTCTGCCCTCACTTTTAAATGATCCTCTCAGTGCAGCAGGAACTCTCCTGTCTAACAGCTGTTCAAGTTCACCGGTCTGCAGATACATCAGTGTTTTGAGCCAAACACTTAACTTTGGAGAGGAAGCATGTCCGTCATCAACCTTCGCAGTGCGGATTCTGTTCACGTTTCTGCTTTGTTTGCAGTAAACAGAAGGCCGACTGGTGAACCTCACCAACGGAAAAACAGACAGAGAGACGCATAAAGAAACATCACTGGTCAGGAAAGACATCCATGGAAGCAAACGTCCAGGGGCCTGAGAACAGAAGGCACATTGCACTTTGGGCTTCCACAGCACCTTTTAAAGAACTGAGCCAGTTTAGTCTCTAGTTGTTGTAACAAGCTAACGTTTAACCCCAAAGTTTTTATTTATGTACAATTACTTGACATCATTTGGAATTTATACACATTAAAGGGCAGAGGGGTGATTAATCTAAACCAGAACAATGTATGGGGACATTTCTGATCGCACAGACACACAGACGGGATGCTTTGTGGACATCTGAGTGGACGGCTGTGGATGCATGTTTAAGCTCAGCAACCAAACCACAAAAGTGCGTAAAGCATATTGTACGATGCAAAAATATAAAATAAAATAAACGAGCAACAGCAACAGCTTTACAAACTAAGGCACCGGCGTTGCAGGACGACAAACGTTGCATTTCAATAAGCAGGTTCTTTGATTAAAATAAAAACAAAGAGATGTTTTCTAAAGATATTCTGTATTTGAAAGAAGATTTTTCTGTTTGTGTTAATCCATAAGTTTCATTTGACAAACTATTAAAAAAATAAGAAATGCACTTCAGTGGTTGGTTAAGCTCGCTTGAAAAACAGCCTCCAGCCGACAGAAATGTCACGTCTGTGTGGTTTGTTCTCACTTTCCACACTTGGAACAGAGCATTTAACAGTCACTAATTTAATGTACCTTCTCCAAGTGCTGCGCTGAACAAAGTGTTATTAAAGCTCCTCAACAAACAGTAATTCTTCTCCAGCACATCTTCACACGTCACAGGCTTTGTATTCAATAAGAATGTTTAACCATTTTGGCGAACTGGAATACAATTGGCTTTTTAAGTATCACACACAAACGTCCTTAAACACTAGTGCGGCGCGGTAAATACTGACACGGTCGTTGTTAGTTATACTGCCCAGGTTGGAAACACTGAGTGGACAAGCATCCACCTGGACTAGTTAATCCTGACCTGTGGTAAAAACTATTTTTGGTCCATTTCAGTTATTTAACCACCCAGAAGTTTGAGTTTCTGCAGGGAGGGCTTTACCTGGAGGCTCCCCGGCAGCTCACCTGGTAGAGCGCGTACCGCATACTAAGTCCTTCCTGTCTCTCGCCACTATCTAATAAAGACAAAAAATATCTTTAAAAAACAACCTAACAATACCGGTAAAGCCCTGTTGAAGAGGACATCTGCAACTCAACCAGAGGTTACTGTCAAAACAACCCTGCAAACAGCCACGTGTGTGTGTGTGTGTGTGTGTGTGTGTGTGTGTGTGTGTGGTACACTGGTGTGTGGGTGCTGTGTTTGTCTGTGCTAACAGGTAGCTAATTGTTCCCGGAGTGATCGTATTCTATCATAAAATCTAGCTGGCGGGCAAGAAACGTGTGAAAATGAAATAAAAACGTTAGTTTACACCCAGAAAATCCCTAAAATCCTCATTCAGCGTGACACGTATCCGTCTCTGCATGCTGAACAGGCAGGAGACGCTCAGCCACCTGCTGCTCTGCTGGGCATGCTGTTCTTGTTGGGTTAACCTTTTTTAAATCTCCTTGTATTGTGTAGGACTGCTCTTCGTTTATAAGCAGGGGAGTGAAAAAACAGCCACAGCTCCTCTTTCTGCAGCAGAGGGAGGAAGTCACGTGAAGTCCGCCGCTGTAGCACTTGTAGAGGTTGATCCTCGCACCGCACAGGACTGGAGGAGAAGGAACTTTGCGTGCACCAGCCCAACTGCAGTTTATATCCCTCACTATTTACAAATGAGTAATGCAGACGTACGAGGTACATTTTACTCACACAGGTGTCATTCAAGGCCTAAATTAAAAAAAATCAGTCTGTGCCATCTGAGTTGCATAACTTGATGATGTCACATCTCAGCAATGTGGTTTCTGGTTTCGGCAGAAGAAGTGCTCTGATTTCCAAGTACAAACCGACCAAGACAACAGGGAGTCACACACACTGAAAGTGTCGGTTAAAGTCGACACGTAGAAATCTGTAGTGATCATGTAGATGATGTAGGACATGGAACAAGGTCCAGAGCAGTAAAGGGAACTGAAGTGCCTGACCAGCATTAAGGAGCACTAGGCATTTCTGTACGAATCACTCTAGTGGAGCAGCAGAGATGCACAGGTTGTTTAAGGCACAGGAGACTTGCACAATCTTATCAAAGGTTGAGAGGTTGGACGTGCGCTCTGAGGCCGTGGTGAAGGGGCTCTCGACGGGGCCCGTGAGCATGGCGTACCTCTGCTTCACCATGGAGATCACCCTCTCCACGTGCCTCTGCACACTCAGCGTCTCCGAGGAAGCAGCAGCCAGCGACGAGCCCTCCGAGCCGCCGTACGCCTCTCCCTGGCAGCCGCTAGCAGTTTTAAACAGGGCTCCACGGGCGGCCACAGAATCTGCGATGTCCAGGTCGCGACTCGCCAACACGACGTCGCCCGGAAGGAGCTTGCACAGGAACCCGCAGCCCTCAGCCAGGCTTTTGTCACTGACGTTTCCCAGCACGCCTCTGGAGACGAAGGTGACGACGCCTTGCGGAGCCACACCTATCAGATACTTTAACACATTATAACATGTCCCCACCCTCTGAATGCTCGGCACCATCCTCTGCTGCTGCTGCTGCTGGTGGTTGCCCCGGGAAACCGGCTCCTCAAAAGGCACCATGAAACAGTCTATGATGACGGCGCAGTCGGGGTGGGAGGCGCGCAGGGCTGCGGGCAGGTTTTTCCGCAGCTCGGCTCTAGAGGGCCAGAAGACGGCTGTGGGCACCAGAGTGGAGGACATGATGTTGACCATCTGGTGCACTGTTCTGGTTACCGTGCCGACCTTCACGCCAAATCGGTACGCCAGGTCTTGGTTGCGGAGGTCCAGGCGGAGTCGCATCAGTGTCAGAAGCAGCTGCTGGAACTTGGAGAGCTTCATGTTTTTCATCCCATCCATGTGAGGCGCCAGCAGCCACATGACCGTCTCCAGGACAAAGTAGTTGGGTAAACCAGTGTAAAACTTTACTTTCTCTGCATCGTTCCTCAAGGAGTTCTCAGAGAGGGACATTTTCTCCACAGACTCCCTGAGGGCCTGGTTCTCCTTCTTCAGGGCTTTCAGGATGTCGTCAAAGTTAACATGTGCATCGGACGTCTGAGAGAACTTTCCCTTCTTGCTGTCACTCACAGATTCGTCGTCATCGTCTTCATCAGTGCTGAGGGAAGAGGACCCACTTTCCTCCACAATGGGCTCCTGCTGCCTCTCCTCGGGATGCTCTCCCTGGCCCTGGCCCCGCTCCCCCACCGCAGACCTGCCCTGGCCCTGCAGGAACAACAAGGCGTTGGCCGCCTCCACGCGTGCTTCCTGCTTGTCCAGGACCTCCAAGGCACCGGGCTCCTTCATCTCTGGGGATAAGGGAGCTGTCGTGAACACAGAGGGAACATAATCTGGAGAACGCGGATTCTTCACCTGTTTACCTGCATGTGGAAAAAGATGAAGTAAATGGAGAGGTGGTAAAAAATCTAATCAAAAGAAACACAGCATCATGGATTGCCACCAACAGTCTAGTCAGTAGAGTCGGAGGACAAAGTGTAGTGGGCGAGCAGCCATGTTTGTTCACCGCCTGAGCTGCTACATTGTCACCCCCAAAAAGAGCAAAGTGAGCAGTTTGATAACAGCGGAAACAGCAACTGATTTTTCGGATTAGGATCTGTGTAACCAGGTTTCTTTTGGGGGCCTGTTGTGATGGACAACTGTAGTAGCTCCCTCTAGTTATGAACAGTTACTAAACACAAGTGTGACAAACAAAATCTGAACAGAATATTGTTTAAGCATGTGGTAGTATCATATCACCACAGGACCAAAATGTTCCAGGAACTTCATCTGATGATGACTTCAGGTCTCTTGTCCCAGTGAAGTGAAAACTAACAACTGTCACGAGATTTAATCAAATGCATGTAGCTTTTGAAATAAACTAAGTTTAAGTTTGATTATCAATTAATCTTCATGTTCAAAGCCCCACAATTGCAAATAGTTTCGGGTTCCTATTAAATATATTAAAACTGATTTACTTGTAGTTGAAAGTCAAAGTCATTAATTATTATTTTAAGACGTCAATTTGGTTCGGATAATTCAAGAAATAACTGCTGGCTAATAAAAATAATAAATTAATATATAATTAACATAACTTTAGTTATAAAAATGTATTACATTAACGCCTAAATCAAGTGTAGCCTATTCGTTGTAAATGCGCCAAATATGACACCTTACCTACTATAAATCATAAATCTCTAGAAATAACAATAATGCATTTTGAACCAGTTGGATTTAACCTCGTGGAATTTCCAGCAACATGAATCTGTCTCCGAACAAACCAAACAGCAGGATGTTTCTGTTTCCGCGCTCATACCTGAGATGAAGTGAGTACTACACAGCCGACTGCCGTCGTTCGGCACCCAGCCCTCGCGGTTCACAGCAGCTATCCAGCGCTGCTTCCTCTCGGGGTCCCGGGGGAAACGGTAGAACGATAAGGTGGTGCCTGGTGTCCTTCTGTTCCTGCAGCCTGCCACCACACATGTGTGAACCATAGTAAGGCCACGGAGAAGCGGGGAGGTGTGCGCTGCTATTTGTTGGGTGTTTTGACTCCCAAAATGGCGGCCGAGCAGAGGGTGAAAAAAAACCCTGTAGCACCGTCATCAACGGTCGTTTACATTCAGCGATCTAATTGGACCATCAGGGTCAACGTCACTGAAATGCGACCCTAGCAAGAACGGTACCGCAACAACAGCGGCCTGAAATTACAGTAAATCAATACAAATATCTTGGAAACACGAACATGTGTTAAGTATATGTGGTTTCAGGAGTTGAATAAGAGAAACTAAAGAATAAAAAACAACAAAAAGTCGCTATCGCTACGTTATCAGCCAAAAACCGTTAGCATAGCGGTTAACTAGCTAGCTTAACGCAGACGTTTAGTTAAACGTAAGCGAGATGCAGCTAGTCGCTGACGTTATCCTGGTTACCCCGACATTTAACCACATTTGTAAACCATCAGTGAAAGAAGGGTTGTCGAAAATGGCACCGTGGACACAAGGACACAACACGAGCACATTGTCTTAGCTTTCATTCACAGCAGATCAACCACGACTCTGGTCATTTGGAGCGGATTCTGAATTGACACCGAGTGGGTTCACAAAACTGGCATAGAAGTCCAAATTTAAGCAATTTACAAAACAATCCAGGGTAGGTTAATTTTCTTAATATGCTGCACTATTAATAGTCTTTTAGAAAGCACAATTCCATATTATGTGCAGTAATATTTTCTTATGATTTTATTATATACAGGTCAGTTGAAAAACAGAATGAAGCCACAGAAGTGCAAGTTATTGACTAGCAATGCATCAGAACCATTTACACATGGTTCAGTCTGAAGATAAAAGGTACCAGGCCTGCTTCCTCTGGTAAAGTTAATGGGTCAGGATTCTCTCTTGAAGTATTCTTTCTTTTGACTGTTAGAAGCATTGAGACCGCCAGAGATGAGCATCTCTGTAACTTACAGATAGATGTACAAAGCTGGTGTTTGAGTCTAGATGAGACTAGTTGTAAAGTATCCAAGCAGCCTTTAGTTGTGTGTGCTCAGTTTGTACACAGAGTTGTTCCTGGCTCCTCCCACGTGCTGCAGCCGCTGGAGTTCGGTTAGACAGAGAATGTATATGGGGGTCCTGGCTCCAACATTGGTAACCCTCCTCAGCTCCTCCATCTGAAGCTCTGTCTTTTCTCCTGCAGAGGGCACCATACAACAACAACAACAACAACAACACATTACATGCATAAGACAGCTGCTTAGTCCAAAACGTGCTCTTTATAGGCCCCATGTTCCGTTTATTTAAAAGTACTTTTTATTTATATGATCATTTGCTAGTGTAACTATAAATAAAACGAAAAAAGTAACAACTATAATGTAGATATTTAGACATTATCTTCATTTATTAACCATGATTGTTGAGTGTCCTGTAGCACTGACCTCCACACTGTGCTGTGAATGTGTTGATGTTGTGGATCGCCTGGTTGAGGCTGGACAGACTCATCTGTCTCAGGTAGCTGGGTAAACTCTGGAACTCATCCTCCGACACCACAGACAGACTGGGAGCTCTGGGAAGAGGATAGAGGAAGAGGACAGGCAAGAACGATATCAGGACCGCATAAATAAAGCTACGAGATGGAAGGAAATAAACATCCATCATGATTAGAAACAGGACAGAAAAATAAACACCTCAAAACCCCAAATCTACTGCAAATACACAGCAGCAGTCTGATCTTATCTGATCTGCAACTTTAGTGAGAAGATTCTGTTAATAAAAACATTGTTAGTGAAGCATTCCTTCAACGTGGATCAGTCCGCTGTTAGAGGGAAGTTACTTCACCTGCTCTTTTCTTTTTCTGACTCGACACGTGGGCGCACAACCGCCACGGCAGTCATCTTCTCCCGAGCATGCGACAAAAGCTACAAAATAAAAGAGAAATCATAAGTGAAAAAAAAATAAAGCACACAAGGAGAGTTCAGCAGAAAGGATGAATCTTACATATTAAACATTTGGTTTTAATGTTCTAGAAAACATGTCAAACTAATTTAAAGTCTGTTCTATGACTCAAGGTTTCTTGGAAGGCAGGGAAATTAATCTCAGCCTGAAAATGTAAAGAAAGGCACAGAACATTGTCAGCAAAATGTCTGTAGTTCGGTGTGTAGACTAAACCAGACGTACTTTACAGATATCCTGGGTAACAGAGCTGAGGTCCGGCATCTCTGGGGTGCTGGGCTCGTCGTAGTCCATCCTGATGCGAGGCGTCCCTAAACTGAACTCCTGGGTGGGTCCGTCCAGCTCCAGACCGCCGACAGTGAGCTCGCTGGTCACCTTTTCATGCTCACTAGTCGTCTTCTGCATTTTTGCACTTCTCTGGAGGTAAACAAGTCAAAATGGAAGTCAACATTAGACAAAGAGGCTCAAGTTTATCTTTTAATATCAAGTCTGTTTAAGTCAAAGCAAACATTGCATTCATGTGCCCCTTTGACCGACTGGTGTGGAACAGTTTGTCAGTAAAATAAAGCATATTGATCAAACTTGGCAACACTATTATTGAAAATACAGATTGTGGATTTTATCAATTTGCTATTTTTGTTATAATTTACAAGCTTTATGTGAAACTGATTCAGTTTCTTTCAAAGATTATTTTGTCCTGTCAGGGCTTTATTTTCCTCTACATAATGTATTATATTGACTGTTTTGCACTATAACGAGTTGCCATCATTATCATGGCCGTTGTATCACAAGCGTCATGTTATTTGAGGTACCTTTCCACTGAATGGAGTAAAAACATTCTCAATTCACAGTGAAAACAAATAAATAAAAAAGACTTTTATTAAAATGAAATATTGTATTTGTATTGAGCCACATTGAACCACAATGAGCCAGTGACTTGTGAGGCCGAGAGGTGAGAACTCTCCACAACCTTCAAACCAAGTGGTTGGGAATGTTTGGCTATGATCACATGGCCATTTCAGTTTGACTAATCTTTCAAAATAAAACAGTGTGGTAAATGTTTGGATGCAGCAGTCAGTCCGAAGATAAACTAAAATGATAATATAAAATAGTCTTACATTTAGTAAAGAGTTTCCCAAAACAGACGCCAGGTTCGGCATCTCTGGCATGTGCACGTCCACAGCAGCGATCGAGCTCTTGCTGCACTCCCAGGTGCGTTTGGAGCCAGTTGCTCCGTTACGAGGAGGCGTTCGACAGTCGAAGGTTTGGCCATCATCATCATCATCATCAGCTTGCACGTCGATGGCCTCTGGCTGCCGTGCAGTCTGCGAACACATGCACAATACAAAGTCTAAGCTGAAATTTTCATCTTCTGCGAGTCTCCATGATTCATTTTCATCACATTTCTTTTGGATAAAGCAGATTTGAAAAGACACCAGGATGAAAGATATAAAAAAATACCAGAATCAATCAAATGACTCATTCTTTGCATATTTTGGGGACTGACCAGCCGGTTCATGTATGGGGTTTGAAACGCTGGGAGCTCAGGGGTGGTAGGCAGGTCTCCGGGGCAACCAGGGGATTGTGGGTCAGCATTGCCTGGAGCAGGCAGGGAGCAGTGGTTTGTCTTTTTGATCTTGAACCCCGGGGTGCAGAACACAGGTGGCTCTGGGGACTTCAAGTGGTTTGCTGAAGGCAATAAGAACAACGTGGTATAAGGGGAAGGGTTTCATTTCAGTGCTTTCTAATGTCTTTACAAGGAGGATGGTACATTTAAAACCTTACCCACTATTGTGACTGTTTAAACCTTTTATTTAATGAAAAAGAATTTGGAGAAAAATGTCTTAATATTTCTCAATGTAATGTCTTTTGGCACTAAAACTAAGGTATTGTATTGGCACTAGTATTGAATTACAAATGATGCGTAGCCCTAGTTGTGGAGGCGTTTAGAGAAGGCATAAGAGAAGTAAGAGCTAAGGAGAATGTTAAAGATGAGACGAAGGGCAGTTAAAGGAGAGGAGGAAGCTCTAACAGTTATACCTTTTGTAGGCAACCTCTCCTGTAGAGAGTTCACTGGTGGTGCAGGTTTGTCTTGAGGCGGTCTGTTAAAGAAGAGGACACTCATAAAGCAGAAATGAGCAGCAATTATAGGACTTGCTGCAAAACCTGCACAAGTAGCGGTCAATGAAGGTTACGATAATGTAACACGCGTTATGTTCTACCTTTGGGGCTTTTCAACGTTCTTCCGGAACAGATCCATAGTGAAGTCGTTGTTCAGACACATAGTGTGCTCCGAGATGCCAAAGTCATGCATCTGAGGTGTCTGTAGCTCGTCGTCATCCATCCGCAGGGCACATTTAGGAGTTAAGGGCATGGGGGGCGGTGCAGGCGTGTTGTCTGAGGGGTGGGGGAGAATCATCTCAGGCATAGGGGGCACTTCAGAGGACCACTCCGCCCCCGCAAGATTTCTCTTCAGCTGCATCTCAGACAGCCCGAAGTCAGAGAGCTGCGGGGTACGCAGCACGTCGATGACCAGCGGCCGACCCCCTTTCAGACACGATGACGAGGGATCAACTCCAGCCTCCTCCTGGCTTCCCTCTTCTTCTGTTGACTGGATGTCATTCTCATCTGCTCCTTCACCGTCAGCCTCCGACTTCTGACCTTTGGCCTCTGTCACAGAAAGGGACAATGAAAACACATTTTAAGTGAATCTTGTTTCCTTTAGTTACGAACAGTAGACCAAATAACTTTAACACCAGTACATCATCTGTAAATATCAATGTTATTCACACACACAATTACTTTCTACAGGCATCACTTACTGGTTGGTGTATGGGCGTCTCGGGGAGCTTGGTAACCATATTTTTCCCAGTGTCCTTTCAGTGTCTGGATGTCCTTAGTGAGCTTGTGCTCCATCACTCTGCAGGCCTTAATGAAGCTGCTCACCTCATTCTCCTGTCCTTTCTGCTGAGCCAACTGTTCCTGGATCTGCCCCTGCATGAGGACAGACCAGAGTCAGTCAGTACATGCCTTTCAAAAGTTTCCAGGCCCACAGATTTGTGGTAATATTCTTCACAAAAGAATATTATGGTATTATGTTATAAAGAGCGTGTTAGAAACAGGCTGAAAAGCATTCTTTATTATGCGTAATGAGGAAATGATTCATTCTTCACATTATTTGCTGCCACTTGCACTGCAGCTAACAGTGATAATTATAGAAGTGTCAATTAAACCGTTTGGTAGCGTTTACTCAAATCTTTATATCTATATTGCAAGGCTACTGGGTTTAATACTGCTTTCACTCTCACGCCAAACTCCATTTAAAATCTTGGAGTTTTCTGCCTCATAAGATTAGACGCACGTATCTTGACCCATGACCTTTTCGCAGACGTCAGGGTCTTCTGGTAAAGGCTGCAGGTAGCTGGAAAAACTGTTAATTCTGATTAAAATGTCAGCTTTGACCGTTTAATTCCACCAACGGACGGCCATTGAAATCACGTTACAAACCAAACAACTTAAGTAACTTTAACATACTGAACACTGTAGCGTTTGGTGTTTTCGATCAAGTGGCTGCTGGGAATGTGAGAAATAAAAAAGTATCACGCTTTATTATGCCGATAAAGGACGCTACATTAAAATATTAGAATAAACAGCGTTTGGTGCGTAGTTTTTCCATCACTGTACCTTCATGTTCCTGACGTCGCCGTTCAGTTCGTGATATGCTCGCATCGCTTTCGCTGCGGTTTCTGAAATCAGAAGTAACTCGTGTTGACAAGTGAAAAGTAGCTAAATGATTTCTACGGGCTTTACGGGAGCTGTCGGTGTGTCACTCACCGCGGTCAGCGTCGTTGTGGCGGTTTTCAAAGGTTTGCTGGAGCTCGGCAGTTTCTGTTTCCAGAGTCACCGCCAGCCTCCTCAGCTTGGTAAAGAACCGCTCCGTCGGGTTCATTTTCAGATATTAGTCTAAATTACAAAAAAAAAAATGCATTCAAGCTATTTCAAACACAACTCTTACAATGCCACCACCGAAGTTTGTTTACCTTCTCTGCTCTGGCAGAAAAAACTTTTTGATTTTGGCGCCTCTTCCGGTTTTAAGCGGATGTGTCTTCTTCTTCGTGGGTTTCAGGCACTCAGTCGACAATGGTTTCATTGGCGCCCCCTATGTGGACAATTGGGATTTTCCTCTTTTCACAAAACAGCAGTAACGTTTCAATCAACGTGCTAAACGACTTTCTTTTTAAAATTATATATCTTTTATGATCTTCTGTGGATACTTTAAAAGAGACATCCACATTGAGCATCTTGGTATGCATTACTGGGGGTGTTTCTGCTGAGTTCAAAAGTCTGTGTAAATAATCACAATTGAGTGTTTGTATAATTTAATTAAATCTGAAAGGGGCTCTATTATTGGCAAATATAAATTAAATTGCAATATTTTTAACCAGGTTTAATGGGTTCGATTTGGGTGTGCTTTCAAATGTCAGATGTTCACAAGGAAGAAGAATGTGCAGAGTACAAAGGCAATTTTTCTATTTGTTTGTTGTCTACATCTAAATCCCTACAGATGTGATCATTCTCGCATAGTTGATCATCCTCTCAAGTTCAGAGAGAGCTGTGGGTGGAGAACTCTTATCAGATAAACTGGTTGTTCAGGAGAGTGTATAAATATTGGACAAACTGTGAAGGTCAGAACAAACCTGCACACTGAACAACCGAGGTAAATTGCTAAAAGAACCCAACAGGATTCAAGTTGAGTCTGGTAAATGGGCTATCAGAGCAGTGAATAGATTTAGTCGAATTTCAATAATCTCTGAATAATGGCAAAATGATCAAGAATGTGGGGTTAACTGTTCACTTTCTCCATTTTTCAGAACACAGCTCTGCAGCCATGGCGATGTTTGGAAAGGTCTTGGAGCCAGTGGGCTACATGCAAACTGTGAGGTGAGTTTGTACAAGTGCATCTGAATATTTAATAGTCTGCCTAAAATAAAACAACACATCTTCCAAATACATTTCCATTCTATATGCAGAGCCCCGTCTGCCTAAATTGCTGTATGTGAAAGATGTTTACAAAGTGAATCAGGAGTGTGTGTGGGTCTGTGTGTATGGTACTCAGGGTCCTGGTCCAGGGCATATGCTCCTATCTGGGCGGCAGCGGTGAGGCAGGTGAGACTGAGGTAGCCAAGAAGAACCTGGACCACATCGATCAGGAGCTGGGAGCATCGGGTCATGGCCTGCTGAACGACAAGGAGGTCCACGGGCTGGAGGACGACCTGGCAGTAGTCTACTACCAGCTGGGCACAGCAGTGAGGACACGGTTCCTTGATCTCATACATGCAGTTGTACTTAGAAGAGCCGACCTGTCAGTGTATTTTGGACGGTAGCCTAATAATATCAGCGGAGAAAGTGGTGTGAAATCTAAAAAAAAGGAGGATTTGAGTGTTTTATTGTGAAGGTTAGGAGAGGGCGGGGCAGCTTTCCCAAGGTCCCCACAGTGCTGCCAGAGTTATAGAATGACTTGCAGGTGTACGGTGCCATGTGGGCTTTTGTATCAGTGTTGAAACGATCAATCATTTAAGTTGCAGCCTGAGATGAAAGTGTCCTTGAACAGCCTTGGACTAAAGGATTTGGTAGCAGTGATTGAATTAATGCTGAGCAGTGTCCTGTGACCTTCTGAAGGGCTAATAGATGGACAGATGAGAGGAAAGAAGACGTGGCTCGTTTAACCACAGCACTAGATTTGGTAGTTTTATAAACACAGTCAAGAGACGCTCTGCCAGATTTCCTCAACTGATGTGTGACTGTGAATGCTAAGCGTATTATTGTGACCAGGTGTATTGTAACAGGCTATTTTAAGTAACAGGCTATTTTAAAACGTTCATAGGAACTGCGATTCTTTCAAGGTTTATTTCTACAGATCCCTTAATTGGGAAAAAGAAGAATAACCAGTGCCCATTTTAATGTAGGTTATTTCTGGAGTGAGAATATGAAAAAAAAACTCTTCATCAGCAAGAAATGGCTGAATGTAAGTTTAAACAAGCTGAAATTCAGGGGAAAAACTGCAACAGCAGGGTGGAGGATTAAATTCTCAGGTTACAGTCTTTTTTCAGGTCCTTGTTGTTTGATATAGGATGAAATTACATCACTGCAAATAGGTAGAAAACCATCAAATGAACCCAAATCTTGATTTTATGTTGTATTATTGACATTTCATAAAACACCTCATTTGAGTAGTGCATCAATAGCACAGTGTTAGTAAAACTTGATTTTTTTTTTATATTTCTGTCACAAAGAGACACAAAACAGCCAAAAATAGACAAAGCCTGTGTTGTTTGTAGTCATTTTGTGTCTCTTTCAGTCTGGGTGTCTTGCTCTTATGTAAGAGGGGTGGGGGGGGTTATATGTCTGTGTCCAGGGGACATTGTCTCATATTCTGTTCATGGCTATAGGATATTTGGAGTTACAAATAGTGGCTATTTACTGATATTATTTAACATAAGTTGTTAACTTGGCATTGATTTATTATACCAAATAAATAATGTAAGCATTAATAATATACAGTTTATTTTTTCCAAGAACCAGGGCTTGAAATTTGAGTCTTGACACACTTTTACTTATTTAAAATGTGCCTCTATTTTGTGAAGCTGTGCCCCATTTAAAAGCTATTTTACCCGCCCCCCTCGACCCCTTGATCTTAAGAGGAAATTCTCTGACCCATGCTTGTTTCAGGTGAGGGCCCAGTCAGACTTCACCAAGAAGGAGACGGAGGTCTTCCTGCAGTACGTGCAGGACTACCGGCTGGAGAGGCAGCTGACAGCTCTCTACAACCGCATGATGGGAGTGTCGGCGCTGACCGACCAGCCAACGCTGCTGGAGGAGCTCATACTGAGCCGCAAGCCCAAACACTGGGAGCTGAGGGAGTTCTGCGTCAAGGTTGGTGAAGGTGCAGGACGCAATGTGAAGAGGTGGGGGGATAAAGTGAACACACAAAGACCCCCGGATCTTTGTGTGTTCAGCTCCTCTCCCTGGAGGCCTCATTAAAGTTGAATTCTCTTTTATTTTACAAGTCGTTATACAGAAGCACGCACCCCCGCTCAACTACAGCAGGAGGATGTCTGAGGTGACACTACAATCTAACATCCTCTGGGGCGCGCACACACTCACACACACAAAGTCAGAGGAAGAAAGATGACGAATATGCGCACAAACAATTGGAACTGAAGTGCACCTGATCTGTCATCAATCTACTTTCTTCATTACAGCAGATGCAAGAATTAACACGCTGTATTGGATGGCATTTTATATTATGAAATAAAATAATGCAAATACATGCAATCTTCCTGAGGACACGTTTATAAGAAAGAAAAAAAACACAGCCTTACAGGATTAAAAATTCAGTTTCCAGACCAAAAAGATACATTTGACAGAAAAACATCGAGCTCCTGTGGGGAATGAAGCATGCTACATCCATCTTCTTGGTATGGAAATAAACGGAATATTTAATTTAGCAGAGCTGTGACCTTCTGTTGTCTTTCTTGTGAGCTGAGTTGGCAAATTCCCGTTTGCCTACACTGTTGGTACGGGAACAAACGATTTTTTTAATCCACTGAAAGGAGCAACAACAGAGAGTTGCAATGGCAGAGCTGCTCATGATTTAAACTTGAAATTAAAATACTGTCCTCTGTGTGAAACATCATTGTGATGTTGCAAGTCTTAGACCCACAAAAGCCACATATTTCCCTTGTTGCACAAGGTCAAATAGAGGTTTCTCCAATTTCTTCTGTGAAAAAAGAACCACAAATGGCCGGATGGCCACTGTTTAAAAAGAAAAGTCATGTGTCCATTAGTCCACATGTCCGAGTGCCCTTTAGCAAGAAACACAGACACTGTGAGAAGAAAGTGACCTTAATAGACACTGCGGCAGTCACAGGCTTGTTCGTTATGTAAAAGTTTTTATATAATTACCATATTTGCGGGCATGCGCTTGGTTGAACCTGCCTTCACCCCATATCACACTCTTTATGCAAGATCGTTTTAAGGGCAGTGTAAAGAACTCTCTAAGCTGTTTTCCATTCAACACAGCTGCTATAAGGTTTACATCCTAGAAACTCAAATCAGTCCACTTGTCAAGAGGCTTTAGGGCATGAGGAAGCCAGCCTCAATGGATTAGTGTTAATGCTGAAGCCATTTCTGCTTGAAATTGCTGCTGAACGAGTGACTTGTTTGTGCCGTGCTCCTTTCAAGGATTTGTTTGCGCTACAGCCTCATTTGAATAAATGCACTGAGAAGTATGAAAGCAGAGAGATTTGCAATGAGGCGCAAAGAAGTGCTAAGTTTGCCCTCAGTGTGCAGTCATAGTCAATCATAGTGAAATTATCCAATGAACAATTTGATACAGCCAAGGTAACTGTATCCTGAGTGATGAGCTGAGAAACCTACAGTACACAGCAGTAGCTTTCTTTGAGAGAAGGGCAACATGTCGGAGTAGCTAGTAATCAAAGTCACCGCTGTCAATCATGTGTCCAGACTGAAGAGCCCGACATTGTTAAGCAAAGGAACCACAGCTATGTTTCTTTAACCTTGAAGAACTTATCGTGATCAAACATGTTGTAGCTGATAAGTTTATGTGTCATGCTGGGCTTTTCTCTCCCGCCGGCACGAGAACACAGACCGACGGTGTTTTTGTGAATCAGACGAAATCCACATACGATACAATAAAAATTACAAACCTAGAATAACTCTGCAGCTAAAATCTTCTGTAACAGTGACAGGCTCAGTGCGTGAACCTCGGATAACCTTGCATAGCTCTCTGTCTTTACAAAGAGTTTGTGACATCTGGGTGGTTTATTTTGAGGACAGTCTCACAGGGCCAAGTGTTCATTTCAGTTTAAGAGAAGCAGCCTCGCCTCTGCTGTAACCACAAGACTTGGAATCACTTTTAAGTTCAGTGTAGTCGACAAAAATCCCACATGAGTTGGAGAAAGGACAATAAAGTGTCATAAACAACTCATTAAAGCTGCGCTAGGTATGATTTTGATGTAAACTACCCTGTTTTATCAGCTCTTAACTGATGTCCCACTAACTAAGATGCAAAACAGCAGTGAGCACGTTTGTTCAGAGAAAGCTGGTCTCAACATTAGATGTTAGTAGATGGGTTACTGCTGTCTTCTCCTTGATGTTTTAGCACAAAAATCAGAGTAGCTGGCTTGGTACACACGTGTGTGTAGTTTTCTTATGTTATATGATAAAGTCATGTAAATTGGCCATCAATTTCCAGCAACATCAGTTTGGTTCCATAGTTCCTGCCTCCCCAAAAAGTGCCAACATAGTACTTTGTGATGGCCTGGGAACTATCAGACTGTTGAGTGTGGTAGAATGTCACTGAATGAACAAACCCATGTCATTGTACTGCTGCAACCTGCATACAGCATGGGAAAGAAGGCGAGAAATGCATGTTAACTTTATTAGCTACTTGTTTCAGTATGGTTAGCTACGTACAAAAGCAGAACAACGCACCAAAAACACTTAACAGGTCGTCGCTACTTTGTACACAGGAGTCAGTATCAAGACCTGCAACACAAATGATACAAACACAATGACTTGGTTGTGTTGCATGAAAAAAATGCAAATTTTCTATGGTTCTTCAGATGTTGTCAAAATGCAAAAGATAATGTGCTAATGGGACTTGTACTTGCTGAGGCTCCTAATTGTACCTGGAACATTTATTTACTTTATGGCAAGCAGTTTGAAAAGTCGCAAAGCTCAGCCTTAATTTTACCATCTGAATAGCATTCATGTGGGACCACCACCCATCTGGTACTCCCTGCAGGGCGAAACATGCTCTAAACTATTTTAGACCACTGTTTGAAAGCTCTCACTTTCTTCTTTTCCTCCTCTTACTCTCAACAGGTGAACTTTGTCCTGGGCACCGGTCTGCTGTGCCTCTTCACGCAGGCTTCTCTGACAGGCAGAGACCAGGCTCTGTTGATGAAGACCTGGTCGGACCGCATGGGTGCCCTCTACAGGAAGATGAAGAACACAGGAGGCCGCTGCTTAGGCTACTTTCTGGAGCAGGCGCAGGAGGACGTACGGCAGAAGCTCCACGAGGCCGTGCAGAACCGCTCACCTCCTGAAGAGGCGGCAGCGTGCATCCTGAAGGTCCTGGAGAAGAACTACGATTGGATGCGCTGGGCGGTGATGCTCCACCCTGCTGTGGGACCCATGGATGACGAGAAGGAAGAGGAGACGCAGGAAGAAAAGCAAGATGATGAAAAGGAAGATGTGCCCGCAGAACAGCAGCCCAACAATTTCCTTTTTGTGGAGTCTGCAGCACCAATCCCCCATGTGGTGGCGTGCTACCGCGACACACCCACTTCGCTGGACAAGAGTCGCATCCACCAGCTCATCGTGGACCTGGAGTGGAAGATCCCCAACCCGCCACCCGAGGTGTACGCTTCCATCGAGGAAGACCCGGGCAAGGCGCGGCGTTACCTGGCCTCGCGCATGCTGAAGAAGCTGCAGGAGGGGCTGGGATCTGGTGTGGCCATCCACGTGGTGCCAGGCAGGATGGAGATGCGGTGCAACTTCCCTGCAGCCTCCTACTACCTCTACGAGTACAAACACCGGCTGGCCTCGGGCACCGTGTGCGTGTTTGGATGAAAGAGAAAGGGGGAGGAAACACCCTGCTGTTCACATACACAGATGTTTCATAATCATATTACAGTTCTGGCTTTATTATTGTTGCTTTCACAGTGACATTAACATGTCTTGTGTAATATTATTTCCAATAAATGTCATTTGTCATACAGGAGTTTTTTTTTTATTCCCTTAAACCAAAATTCCAGTTTATTACGACTTGGGTCTTATCTAATCCGTCCGCAGAGAACTGGGCTCCAGGGATGGAAGCGTGGGTCAGCTGGTTAAAACTAAAGGTGAGTGCACCTGAAATGCTGCTGATAATCCTTCATAGCTCCAGTTTGTTGTTTGACTGCTCGTGTTTCTTGCGCAGACTTACTTTCATTTTAGATCTGTGTTCCCAGATCTCAGCAATGAACTTGGTGAGCACAATATTGTTTCAACTGATAGGAATGACGGCCAAAACAACTCAAATAAAGCCCAAGTTGTATGAAACCAGAATTTCCTTTTAAGGCTTGCTGACTATTTCATGTTTTGTCACTAAGATATCTGTTGACTTTTCAAACATCAATGCTAAATCGCAACATGAACATGGAAGCAGAGATCAAACGTTGGACCCGTCTTTACTGTTGAGGTCTTTGTTTATTGCTGAAAACTGAAGGATCAGAAGACACAATGAAAATATTAAATGCTCTAAAAATGTCCATCTGGTCAATAAATAAGTGTGCAACTCGTGTCCGTACGAGAACCAGCCACAGTTTTGCTGTCCATCACATAATCACAGAGTCCTGGACATATCTGTATCTCCCGTCCTTTGCATGAAGCAAAAAAGTCCAAGTGCTGTTTTTGGTCTTACACAAGTCCACCATCAGAGTTGAGCTGAACCATTTTTTCTAAGTCCTTTTTGACATCTGGAAAGCCCTCCAGTGTCTCGTGAAAGTCATCCCAGGACAGAGAGAAGCACTGGCAGTCGGTCAGTGCCTTCACTGTGGCCAGATGTTTGCCTTTGGTCAGCACGCATGTCTCTGTTGTACACACAGAGGGAACCACAAGAGCGTGGTTAATGAGGGAGTAAACCCTAATGATGGGGATGAGATCTGACAATTAATCCTAAATGAAATAACCAGACTTAGCTGAGTTGTTTCGGGAAGCCTGCTTAGCTCTAAACGCTGCTGAGGTTTGCTGCCAAAAAGATTAGGACCTGTTCCCACTTAAAGCCTGAGAATTAAATAAATCCCCCAAATTGGAAAAATTCACTTTGCTTTGACAGTGATTGGAAGGAAAAGCTTCCTGCTCACCTATGCAAACAAACACAAGCTTGCAGATGTGTTCGTGTGTGTGTGTGTGTGTGTGTGTGAAAACGCAATGAATGCTGAACAATGTAATATGAAGTGGAACCACTAAACCTGCAAAAAATGTAAATCCAAACCCACCGAATGAATCATTCACTTCCATTTCACACAGTAATATTATCAATAAATCTAAATATCATTCATGTGGATTGTGTTTGTGTTTACCTGTTCCAGCCTACAAACAGCTTTTATATACAACTAATATTCAAATCACTTGTGCTTGTGGTTTATAGCAATGCAGAAATATTTATCTAATAGATCCCCCCCCACCCCACCCCACCCCCCAGTGCAATAGAGGGGAATGGAAATGATTTTGTGGTGCATCACTTGTTCCTAGAAACATCATCCCTGTTCCTGTAGATAATCCACAGAACAAGCTGTCAGCTGCGTTCATAGGGACTGTTCCTCTGGTCAGTGAGCTCTGTGAGCACAACTGAGAATAGAGTCTGGCATGAAGTGAGACAGCGGTATACAATGCTACTAGCCCTGCAATACACAACCTTTGTCAACACCTCTGACAACAAAATCGATTTGACAGCTTGGATTACAAATGTTAATTACAGTTATGACAGCTGATCTGTGGATTATAGAGACACTATTTTATGAAATAGATATTGCAGCTGCATTTTTTTTAAAGTCATGTTTCAATGCTTTGAGCGCCACAATTTCAATTCCATTCACCGTCACTGTATTGGGAGGAGGCAGAAAAAGGAGGTGGATATTTTCAAATCTGGACCAAAAACAAAAACTATCTGCATGGTCAGATACTGTTAGAAGTAACTGAGAATTTGTTGTACTTTGGTGGACTTACCCTTTAACAGTATTTTTAAGTATGAATTTAACAACCCTAAACACACGTAGTGGTGAAAACAACAAAACTGCTGAGGAAGACCATGAGATGGGACTGAAAGCAGAAAATGCTGCAAAGTGACAAGATTTTGTTTTTATTTAGATTTTTTTGGCAAATTCATTGTTAAACCTCCAGTGATCTGATCCCTGAGTAACTAAATATTACTGTGACACTGTGTAATGCATGATGTACCTAAATGTGTGAAAGCACAAACTGTGAAGACAACATAGCTTTTAGCAGTCATTACATTATATAATACTTAATAATAATAAAGTAATGTATAATAATATATTGGACTGAAAACTTGTTGTAAAACACATCCTGATACATTTGTGAAACTCCCTGATGTTCTTTCACTTCCTTGTTAATAACCAGAGTAGCTGCTCACCTCCAAAAAAGTCTCCATCACAGAGTTCCCTCTCGTAGGAATCGGCCTCCATGAGGACCTGGCCGTGGTCGATGAAGAACATGCGGTCGCCCGGGACGTTTTGTCGGACGATGGCGTCTCCCTCCAGGAAAACCTCGTACTCCAGTTTGAGGAGGACAGCGTTGATAAAGTTTTCATCTCTGTTCTGAAACACCGGTACGTTTCTCAGCAGCCGGCTGCACATCACCATCAGGATTTGCTGAAAAACAAATACAAATATGAAGTTGCAAATATACGACCAAAAAGAAGAACATATAAGAGAATTAATCAACAGAAAATAAATCAATAAGACGAACAAATACCCAGCGGTACCTCTTTGAGTGCTGAGGACACTGTGTCTATGACGTCCTTCTCCTGGAACCACTTCCCTCCGTAGCGAGCCTGGTAGTAGTTGTTGATACGAAGCTGCAGCTCTGGTGGGAGCTTCATGAAGGTCATGTAGTGCTCCAAACGGCTCATCTGTGGAAAATCATGTTTTCAGGATCCACTTCCCGTCACTTGATACACGACACGCAGATTTACAGTGCTAACATCTACTCGAGCTGCATGTCTAATCACCTGTCGTAACTGCATAGTTTCACTTTCCACATAATAATGAAATGAATTTTGAATTAATTTAGTGTTTTTTTAAAATCTTGAAATAAAGACTTAATCTTTAAATAAAGGTTACGAAACATCCTGTTAACATCTACATTTACAGTAAGTAAATATTAAGTATGTTTTTTGTCTTCTACTGTAGCTCTCTTGTTTGTTCATTATATGTTCATTATATGGCTGAAATGTATTTAACTTTGATTACCTTAATTATTATCCTAAACTTATTTGTCCAAAACATTATGATTGATAATCAAGATCAATATTTGTAACAAAATATTTTGCATCATAGCGGCAACTGTGTTTCAGATATGCCATTCAGTGAGACAGGATTAATTTAATAAATATTAAACAGTGAACAGTGAATTAAATATAGAACTTAGTGATGAAATATATGAATAAGAAATTAAACAATTAAATTGATCACATTTAAGAAACATAAAAATGCTAAAAAATAATAAAGAGCTTGATTTAAAACCAACGTCATAGTCAGTATATTTACTCACATCTGAGGTACTTTTACATTTCTTGAGTATTTCCCTTTTATGCAACTTTGTTGTACTGTTTTTGTACATTTTGTGAAATCTTGAATGCAGCACTTTTACTTAATTGCAACTTTTACGTAAGTAAAGGTATTTTCTGAAGAGGGATAGTGTCACCCATGAGGACCTTGCTCTTGTACTCCTTGGCTGCTGGGTCGATGTTGGCGATCATGGTTGTAGCGTTGGCCACGAGGACGGTGTACATCAGACAGCCAGACACCATACTGACCATGACGATCCACATTTCTACGTAATCTGGAGAACAAGACACCAACATGTGCTACGGTGGATATTTATATCTGTGAGAGAGAATGTGATACACCTGTGCTTTTATTAGAGGTGCATAGAGTAAAATCTATAATCCTCACTTGTTGGTGCGTCCATGGAACCGTAAGAGAGCGCAATCATCTGGGACAGAGCTCGGAAAACTCCCCAAGAGTACTTCACGATCACTGTGGCATTCTGGAAAAAAGAGAAAAGTTCATTTTGCACCCTGCGTTGTATCTTTTCCCACCAGGAATTGCTTAGAGCCTGTGGTTGAAGCTGGAACTAAGAGAATGTTCCATCCTCAACCATCATCATTCACACAGCATTTGTCTTGAGTAAGAGTTGTGTAAAGTTCTGTGTGATTAGTTTCACCATCAGGTTTTCCTTGCGGACCCAGCAGTCAGTGGGAAACTCCTCCAGCATGGGGACAAAGTACTGGATGCAGCCGTTCCAGTGACACAGCAGGAAAATCATCATGAACAGAGACAGGATGCGGAAGAACAGGCGGACCACCTCCAAGTTCGCATTTGACACCTGTCGGGAAGAGATACGAAAGGTAATAAGGTAAACAAATTCTACACTATGCAGGATGTCCTGGTTTAAACCTGTTCTGGGATCAGCCACATTGCCCATTAAAAGATAATTCTGGTTTATTACACCTTAAGTCTTTTTTGGATAGTTTGGCTATGATAACGTTGTATTTATTATTATTGTTGTATAATATAATTGTTGTATTATTGTATTTCCACAACAAAGTCAGACGGGGCAAGAAACATGAGCAGGCAGACGACCGGCTGTAAACAAGCCAACGGTTTAGCCTGATTATCTAAACTTCTTCATTTGCAGGAACAACCAAGAGTGAGCGCACCTAAGATAACGGTAATAATCCCTTTTGCACTGGGAAACCGTTGCTACTATGATAAGTACAGCTGAACCAGGACATTGTCAAGAAAAGACAGAAAGGCTTGAAAACAAGTTGCAACATCAACACCTCCAAAACTCTGGTGATGTACATTAATACAACTCCTCCTTCAACACCAGTTTTATATAAATAAAACAATAAATGGATTTTGCAGCATTATCAGCAAGGACAGGGGGACACAAAGACACACTAGGCTTGGAGAAAGCCCAGGGTGCGTTTCCCAACTCCGAACATCTGGATGTCCAAGCAACACAGCCTAAAAACAAATGGATGTTTCTGAAAGTTAACAAGGTCACAACCTTGGAATTATACAGAAAAACTAAAGCAAGAACATCATTACTGAAATAAGGCAGAGGCGACTGCGACAGCCAGACAGCGCGACTCCAATGAAGGCAGACACATCCCAAAGGTTGCACTGACATGGAAGAAAACCTGGAAGACCAAAGATGACCTAGCTCACAACTCTGACGAACAAGCTAGTCAAGATTAACTTAACTTGGAGGGACACCAGAAACCATTTTGTTTCAGCCGCGAGTGGCAGGTTAAAGGCTTGGAGTTACACACAATCTCCCAGACAACATACATTATGCATTATCAAGATTTGTTGCAAGATATATTGTGTTTCATTATAAGATTACAATGGACATCATCAAAGGAAGCTTGAGGTTTCCTACCCAGACACATGTTTGGGTATGTGCAATTAGAAAAACTGTTCAAAATCAAAATCTGAAAAAGATCCAAATGTGTCAGCTCTTCTTTTACAAATGACACTGGAAGTGTTCAAAGTTAGATTAGTCATCCGAGCCAAGTCTGCTAAGGCGTCTGCTGGTAGGTAGGAGAAAGGTTAACTGAATGTCAAAGGTGAGCTTTAAAGACTGTCTGGTGGTTGAACTTACTTTCTCCACTTCGTTGAAGAACCGGACCAGTCTGGACACGCGAGCCAGTCGGATCAAGCTGAGGATCCGCACAAACATTAGTATCCTCATCATCTTGTTGGTCTTGGACGGGTTGTCGTCGTTGTGGTATTGTAAGTCCTGGGGTAATAAAATACAGATGCTCAGTTATCAGTGGTATGTTTCTTGCTGAATTTATGTTATTTCATTCATTTGTGTTTTATTATCATTGAATTTACCTTTTCAAATCATCTTATGTTTATTTTATTGCCTTTTCCTTAGTATTTATTGTCTGTAAAACACCCTGAGTGCTCCAAATGTTTCTAATAATAAACCATGAACAGATAAAACTAAGTGCGTTACTGTTCTGTGAACTGACAAATTCTGGGAGCAAGCTGTTGGCTGTTGACTGCTTTAACAGTCTTTTCATTATTACCGCAAACAGCAGTATGTAGCCAATTGGGAAAGCAGCTATAACGTCCGGTATGAACCATGTCCTCAGGTAACTGACTCGGATCCGCTTGAGATCCAGAATAGCCTCCTGTGAAAGAGAAGAGAGCAGCAGAATGAGCAGATGGATGAAGAGGCTGTGCAGCACGTGGCACGATCACATGTATAATTTAACACTTGAACTGAACCAATATTTGGGGAGATTGTCCACAATTAAGAGAGACGGTGGTGTCAGATGAGATTAACAGTCTGCTCAAAGAAAGTCAACATTAATATGACGGCATTGTTGAATTGTTGCTGAAGCTCATACATGAATATTTCCCAAACAGGCAGAAACCAACTGAAACAACAGATAAATCTGGCAAAACCAGATGTTTGTGTGGTTCAGAGTAAACACCACACGCAGGAAGAACACCACAGATGGGCCATTTGTGATTGGCAAGATAGAAGTCACAAAGCATGAGCAGATGAAAATAAACAGGATATAGTCTGCATAATACTTAATTGGAAATGTTATACCTCTTATTCGTCCGATACATCATAATCCCTGTTATAAAATCAAACAGCAGCAGGTGCCAATTTCGTCCGTGTCCAGGCACTGAGGGGGGGAGGTTTGTTAATCTAGCCTTTCGTGTATTGAGTAGATTACAGATGGGGCAGAGATGAATTGTATTTGCTTGTCTGCGCAGGGATTATAGTCTTCCAGATTGTGTCTGAAAATAGAGTACAGCCACTCTCACCTCGCCGTCCTCTGCTATGATGCCCATTCGGAAATTCAGAGCCACGTCAATCAGGAACAGAGTGTCTGAAAACACGTTAAAGCCTTCCCATGCCATCCCGCTTTTTCCGTCCAGAAACGCTATCTCCATGGGAATCCCAATCAGGTTCAGAAATGTGATGGCCATCATGCACATGATGTAGTAACTCCTACAGGAAAAGGTCATGCAAACATACAGCATGTGAGCATGTGTGACTTAAGTGAAACTTAAGATCGTGTTTACCATGTAGGTTTGTAGTGGAACGTCTCAGTTCATTTGCCAGCAAGACTCATTAGACAGTCATGCTGCAAGCCAGTAAGGCAAGCTGATTTATGCACGCTAAGTACTCGGATACTGTAACTGTAATCTCCTCAGCCAGGGTTCGATTGCGAGGCTCAAATAACTTTGCTCTCTGATCACAATTGTTTCATCCCCTCTCTATTTTCACTCTGTCTGATCATCTTACAAACGAATAACTGCACAGATAACGCAAAACCAGCCCTCTGTGAAAACATGGGCCTTAAAGAAGTCATTACATCCACCTGATTTCTTTTTCTTCTAATCCTCCAGGAGCATCTTTAAAGTCACAAAACTAGATATTCAAGTGATATTGATTATCAGCTCTTAATTGATCTTTTATGTTATTTGTTTTGCTTTAATGTTTACTTGTTCTCTACATTTTATACTGATTATACTGTAACATGCTGCACAAACCATTATCATAATCAATTAGTGCATTGTTGATTAATGCTTCACAGTAATAATACATTGTTTAATGTTTAATTAGTAAGGCATTATCGCAGTAATATGGAATTTTATTTTACAGTTTTTAATTATCTTTCTTACATATAAAATGTTTCCAAAACCTAAAAATATTCAGTTTACTGCAGAAAACCCCTCAAAGAAAAAAATCAGATCTGTAAACATTAGAAGCTGGAACTAGAATGATTGAGATGAGGTAACACTTGGAGCAAAATGAACAGAAACTTAGAGAAACTACACAACTTTTAAAGGACTAAAAGTGGAGGTGGTGTCTCAGCACACTGGCCTGAATCTATCAAATATATTAAATACCTCATGAGGCTGAACGGGTGGATGACAAAGACTCCGCTCTGCAGCTGTCGCCTGCACTCCTTCTCCACAGCCATTTCGCTGCCGTACACATACAGGGACTGTCTGTTCAGCTGCGGGAGAAGCAGGGCTCTCCATCCACAGGTGGCGGTGGTGCATCCCACGGTGGGACCTTTTAGTTTCTCCATGGCCCGACTTCGATCCCCTCATCAGCTGAACGCACAGGCCATCCTCCCTCTGCTGCTGATGTTACTGCTGCTGCTCCCTCTTCTCGGGACGAGAGGAGTCTGACTCTGCCAGTCCTGACCTCCCCTTTTGGTCACAAGGTAATTTTCCATGAAGGCTCCCAACCTCAGGGCTTATTGAAGCTGTGTGGAACGATGTGAGTGGATACCCGCCTTTCTGCTCGCTCCCTCCCTCCCTCCCTCTTCGCCTGACGCTCTCTTTTTCTGCCCCCCACCCCACCCCTCCACTTCTTTTCTTTTTCTCCCAGCTCATCAACTATTCAGTATCTGTGTCTCATCGTCACATGAATCAAGTCATGTCAAGAGGGTATGGTCCAGCTCCCATTAATACTGAATGTCATAATGGCAAGTGTGTGTGTGTCTGTGTGTGTGTGTGTGTGTGAATATGTGTGTGTGTGTGTGTGTGGAGAGGATCACAATAACGTTTTGGTTTTTAGTCATGAGAACTAGACATCTGGCAGCGTGCGCAGAGGCGGGTTCAGTCCTGGCCATCTCTACCAGGGATGTAATTAAACACTGTACTGTGTTACCTGATGCTGTACATATGCGTGCAGCTCTGAGCCAACTCCTGTGTTGTTTGTTTGCACATTTCACAACAGCAACAAAACAAAGCAGAGGCTCAACTATTTCATTACAAGGATTACAAAGTTGTTACATTTTCTGAAGGTTAGTCGGATTGCAGCAAAGTTTGAAAAAAGAAAAGCAGGAAGGATATTGCAGAATGTAGCAGCACGGTGGGATTAACAAAAGGTCATGTCAGTTGGTAAGGTAAATTACTGGCAGTTTAGTGCGCGAGATGTGAGGGACATTTTATGAAAGGGTTTTTTCTTTTTACATTTCTTTTGATTGTTTGTAGTAGAGAGGTACAGGAAACACCAGAAGAACAAACTAAACTTCTCCCACTTAAAGTAATTCCAGTGGCAGAGTGACGTCTTTTAGCTGGGGGGTTGAGGTTGAATGAATTGGTGTTGTTTTGGTATTTTTGTCAGCCGTGTCCGTGTGCACACTGTCTCTTGACCTGATGTGGGTTCTCTAATAGTCTCCAGCCCCTTGTGATCCCAAACAGGATAAAGCTGTTTAGAAGATTGTTGGATGTCATACGTTTTGTGGTTTTCTTATAGTAACTTGTAACTGTTACGCATTAAATCCAAGAAAAAAAAATCTATCTTGTTCTGGAAAAGGAAAAGCAATACTTACAGTTGGTAGGAGGAGGTTGTAAACTTTGTCGCATTACTTCCATCTTGGCTTCTGTCGTTACGTGATGACCATGAGGCTGCATTTAGGGAAACATAAATATAAGTAAGTTAAAATGTTTGAAGAAACGGTCAATGCTGTCGAAAGACAGTATTTTAACTACCCTAGTACCCTAAGCAGTAGCTTCTCAGGAAAGAGTCTTTCTCAGTGACTTCTGCAGAATCAACATTAAACCTCTCTGAAGGACCTCAGCGGTATCGCCACGCCGCAGCTCATCCTCTTAGGCAGCTTTCAGACTGATATTTGCTGTCCAGCAGAATAACAGACATGTCTGTGTAGTTGTGGGCGGCTCTTTTGCTTTAGTTGTTTCAAAAACATTGGTTATTGTTGCAGTCCAATGTCGGTGATGCTACAATGCGTTCCAGTAAAGGTTTGGTTTGTTTTTGTAATTTTTGTGTGTGTTGGTATGTGGTAAGTTCTCTGTTCCAACAAAGGACACGGTTTATTAAAATATACTGCACATGGCAGAATCTTCATTGGCTGCATAGCAAGGACTTTCTTTGCATAGCACAGAAAGAGTGCTTACACTTCTGCTTTCCTAGACGCCGCTGTAGGCTTTATTCAGGCAGGAAGAGGAGCTGGTTGACACCTCTCCTCCTTTAGGGGGCAGATTTTCACAGGGAAAGAAAAGACACCAGATAAAACTGAGAGTGAATTAAAGGGTACATTTCATAGGCTATTGTACATTTTGCATTTGTTTTCATAAGTGCCACTCTGTATGGATTATAGTGCTGTGGAAAGCACAGCAAACACTGCATCAAAGTGTGTTTGAAACGGAGGTGCATATCTATCACACAGTGCAGAGCGAATGAACAATATGCTTACTTGCTCATTTATCTAGCACACAGCTGGCCCTCAAACAAGAATAAGTGAGTCAGTGCTTCTGCTTACGCACTGCTTTGCTGTGCTGACACACTGTAAACCCGGCAGACATGTGAAAACAAACAAATACCTTCAGTATTGTAGGACAGAAAATGAATTTTTTTCATATTACCAAACTCCCAGGGCACTGCAGAGTATATGCTACCCACCAGCAGATATATTTTACAGCACAGAATGTGATATCTGCCGAAGTAGCTGATGGTGTAGAAAAACATAATCCTGTAATAATCCTGTGTGGTGGCTGACGGTAATGTTCTCATACAATTCTTTATTGTTTAGTTAATACTAAGTATGAGCTAAAATACTATAAGCTTGTATAATTCATTGATTACTTAATTAACTAAAATAATTTGTCAAGCAAAAATGGAAAACATTTTCTGGTTCCAGTTTCTCAAATGTGAGGATTTGCTGCTTTTGTCTGTTTTGTATATATATATCATTGTAAAATGTCGGTGGGACAAAACAAGAAAGATAAAGACATCACATGTGGGAAATTGGGATGATTTGTCATTGTAGAGACTAAATAATTCGCCTGAAAAAATAATCAATACTCAAATAATAACTGTGACATTTTGACTAGGTTGCAACCCTATCACAGTGTTGTTTTTATCCTTGTGTATTGACCTGGCTGATACCCAGAGGAAAAGTTGGAAAGTGACAATATTGTAAAAACATTAATATATTAAAAACCTACAACCTACAAAGTGGTACCAGTGTCTGCCTCCAGCAGGGGGGACTTTAACTTCATCATTTTGAGAAGCAGAATGATGAATTGTCATTGTATACATTTTTTATAGGTCAGGGAAAGGGGATCTGCGTGTGTGTGTGTGTGTGTGTGTGTGTGTGTGTGTGCGTGTGTGTGTGCGTGTGTATATACTGGTTGGGTTGAAGTGGAAGTGAGCAGCTGAATAAATGTATCAGAAACACTGGGACTCATATTTGATTAAATAGTAAGTAAGAGTAAACATTTTTTTATGGTAATTCCTTGTGTTGTGTAATGTCAAGCGTTTGTTAAAATAATTACACTAGCTTGTTACTGTATGTATTCTAACTTATATACCGTATAATGTACCACCACTCATACAAAATAAGGTCACTTCTTTTTTAAAGGTTTTTACTAGTTTATTTTTGTTTGAAAAACACCATGTTCACTCATTTAAATAAAGTAATGTAAAACCTATTTGGGAATATTGATGGTCTTAAGTTTGATCATAAGAAAACTTTTTTTAAGTTGCTTTTTCTTATATGTTTATATGTTAAATCTGGAAATGCATCATTGGTACATTGGGCAATTCGCCTATTACTTTATCTTTGAAAGAGAGAAATATAGAAAAGAATTGTTTTGTTTCACAGGGAGTTAGAAATAAACATATTTTACTTACTAGCATTTAGTTTAGATACTAGTTTAGATATAGCTAGCATAACGTTGTTAGTTTCCCAAGTAAAAAAAAAACTTAACAGAAAAACTAAATTTTGTCAAGTCTAGAAAATTCTGTCGCAATATGAATTTAACAAACTTACTGTACGTTCATAGAAGCTCTGGTCTCTGTATTTGTGCTAGCTTTCTTGTAAATAACAAATTTTCTGCTCTTCCCGCCTTTGTTGTACAATACTACATATCCCAGAAGCCCCAGCTGACGCTTGTAATCACGTGATTTTGTATAAGAAGCGATCATGTGCGCTTCCTCTCTCGTGTTGGTTTCTTTTTGAAGGTGAAGAGTCTGCTAGCGTGCACAACCGGCCTCTGTAAAAAGTAAGTTACGTAACACAGCTTAGCCACTGCATTACGTTTTTTAAGAAGCACACTACGTTTTATGTTGTATTTAATAATGTCATAAATCCGCCATGACATAGGTTACGAGCGTTTTTGTGGACAACGTTAATGTCATCACTGTTAGCCGCTGTTGGCTAACTTTATGTTAGCATGCGTTCTCCTTCAAACTGTTAGCTAAAGCTAGCAAAAGCACAACACAGTAAAGCACATGGTGCTTCTGATCAGGGGTTTCCCACCAGATTTACACAATTAAGACTGACATGTCTAAATTAAAATACTTATTAACCTGTGAGCGCCGAACATGACTTAATCTACGCAAACATTACATCAGCCCAGCCCCCTTTCACTCTCACTGTATGGGTATATTGCAAGTCAGTTGGGCTGCAACACATTTATATCATTATCCACTATTCTATCGAGTATTTTAACAAGTAATCAATTCAAATGTATTGCTGTGTATAAACTTATACGTATAAAATATATTTGACCTGAATATCGTGGCCGAAACGATTCGTCTACTAGTTGATCAACAGCTTAACTATTTATTGCCCGTTTAAGTCATTATCAAGCAATGGTGCTAAACATTCCCACATTTCAGCTTTGGGGACTTGCTTTTCTGTCTGTGGCTTGAAAACGGATTATTTTTTTGGTTTGGATTAAACAAGCAATTGGATGACATCACATTGGGCTGTAATAAATTGAGCATGTGTCCCGTTAGTCAGCTGATCTAATCGATAATTAATTAGAGTAATTATACTTTGAATAAGTGAATGTTTAGCTAAATGATTTGATTGCATTCAGCAATAAAAATTTAACTCCACTGGACACAAACAAATGTACTGAAAATTTTTTTATTGATTGTATCTAACTGGTCTTCCTCTGCTGGAAGATCTAGCATGTTTGATTGGTGTCATTTTAACTCTCACAACATTTATGATTCTGTTGGCGCTACAATTTGTCAAGTTTAAATTCTCCATAGAACATTTCACAGCAGACTTTGACTTGTCAAAGTAAGGAAAGCACAGGTGATAGTAATGGTGGTTTTATGTTCAAGTAAGCTGACAGTCAGCCAGTACAATACAGCACCCTGAAAAGTTGGGCAACTACATGGGAGCATTAATCATGTAGAATTCTTCTGTGGGGGAAAAAAAAAAAAAAAGCAGTTTCACTCTTCTACAATTTCCCTGAGAAGCCGGCTGAGATAATTGAAAATGTATAAAGGGCTCGTCTTGTTGGTAGCTGGAGTGTCAAATGAATTATTTCTGTGGTTCAGTCAGAAGATGTCGACGGTGTCTGCTGCCGGTGTGGAGTCTACTGCCCAGTGCGCAGAGCAGAAGAAGCCACTGAAGCCATGCTGTGCTTGTCCAGAGACGAAGAAGGTCAGGGATGCTTGGTAAGTACCTGCCCCAGAAAGAAACTCCTTTCCTTGTTGCAAGTGAAAATATTTATTGAAGTCTCGTTTGTTTCCACCAGCATCATTGAAAAGGGAGAGGACAGCTGCACTGACCTAATTGAGGCACACAAAGATTGCATGAGGGCGCTTGGCTTCAAGATTTAACTACTCCATTTTTGTGCGTGTGGTAAGTATCAAATCCAAACCTCAGCATGCAGTTACACAGTAACTTAGTTTGTCCCTCAGCTGTTTCTGATTCATTCATTGAGTACACCCTGAACTACTAGCCTAGAACACAATGCATTGGCATGCATTCTAGTAAAATCGGAGTAATATAACAATTGCGTTGGGTGTCTTTTTTAAATTACACTTGCTCATGACACTTTAGCGTAATACTGTGCACATACCACAAAGGTCAGAAGTGAAGGTCAGTGAAGTGGTCATTTAGAAAAGTGGTGTAATGTTTGGTTAAGACGGTTCACCTTCAGTCACCTACCTCATACATAAATCTGACCTTCAGTTTGCACAAAACTGACGAGTGGATGTCTGCACAGGCTAAATGCCCACTAAAGATTTGATGTGCACAGTAGACGCATTGGTTAGTAATTAAACATTTGTTTGCAATTACATGTGCGCCTTAAAATTGTATTGTTTTAGGGTGACTTCTGCTTAGTTTTATTTTGGTCCTCTTCTGCATTGGTTGTGTACAAAATAATAAACTGCAAACAAAACTTGAGCCCTCAGTACTTGGGTTAGTGCCGTGTCATCAGTACAGTGCATGTACTGATGACACGGTTGAGATGACGGGCCACTGCAAATGTATCTGGACAACCTAAAGCCAGCTTGAATTGAGTCACTCTGGTGTATAAATGGGCACCTGTCCTTTCTGTGAACCCGTATATGCTCAACTTCATTAAATGTAACCCTAAATATTTTATTTAATCACAAGGTTGTGTTCAGCTTCCCCTTACTGGGTTGTCTCTTGGCTATTGTGCACTAACTGCAGTATCGGACTAGATCGTCGTGTAATGAGGGGAAGAGGTGGGAGGTTCATGGGGGAGGGTGTGTGGGGGTGGGGGGGGGGTGAGAAAGTGTCTGATGTGCTTGCATGACCACACAAACGTGCCTTAAGCCATGTGGCTCAGCTCAAATTACAACGGTTGAAATTGTCTTGCTCTTGTAAAGGACAAATGTTAGGCAGCAGACTGCAGGAATATAACGTTATGCACTTGGTTGTATTTGTGTTAACTTAACTTTTTATAAATGTAAAATGCTGTTTTTCTCCCCTGTAGTATGTTGCTGTGGAAGATGGCCTTGGATATCCCCCCCCCCCCTTTCCCTCTATTTATATCTCAACTGGAAGGCGAAATGTGATGATGCACTTGGGCTCTGATGGGTTTTCTGTGAAATTGTTTTTTAGTCCTCACAATTAGAAATGTGTAAATCTAAAATGCTGTCTGAAATTGAATAAAAGTCTATGCAATAAGACTTGTTGCTTGTTTTGGTGTAGATGAAATGCATAAGGATTTTAGTAACTGTATTCATCTGAAGGTCTTCTCTCGGTGAACGGCTGCTTGCCAGTTGCTGTCCCTGGTATGCACTTAGGCTTAAAAATAACTCCTGCGCCTGCAAAGTCAATACTTGACATATCTGCATTCTTCCTCTGTAGTGTGCCTGGCAGTGTATGTTGACACTTCACGTGTTTCATTATTTATTTATTTTGTTTGTCTTCATGGTGGTTGTCCACCTGCCAGCTATATTTTTCTCACAGTATTTATGTACACTATGCTTAAGTCAATTTAATGTCTCAATTAGTACCTGACCTGCTCCTTGATATTTAATTTAAAGCCTTAATAGTGAACGGAAAACCCTTTGTTGCGAACAGTGTCCGTTCCTATCACGTATTAAAAATAAAAACATTTTAATAATAAAAAAATCTTAGTCACCACTTTGCGTCTGGGAAGCGCACACTTAAAGCTAAAGCTCTGCACCTTAAATGTAGGTGGTGCAATTCTGAAATGATTTAAATGGTATGCAGCTGGATATTAGTCCCCTTGGTCACTACAAAGTTATGTGGTCTACCTGTTAAACACTGATTAAAATCAATGTGTACGACTCACTTAACGTAACATCCATAAAAATAAATGGCTTTGTGCACAATGCCCAGTTAGCATGGGTTTGCAAGACACCAAATATCAGATCCACACTGGAGTACATGTTTCCAAAATAAAGATACTAATTCACAAGGAACTTACATATTAAGATTTTCCAACTTTAATGTCTACAGTAAAATGAATGAAGCTTGTGTAACTATAACCTTTCATGATCTGTTGGCGCCAGATCATTAATTAGTACAAGACATACTTAGTCTCTTTCCATTTGTCCCACATCACACAGTTCAAGTATACCGGTTCTTATTTGTGTAAATACAGGTACATCTTATGGATAGGGCCATACTTTTGCTAAATTTACAATAATCTGACTATCTTTATTATATTGTCTGTTTTTGCTCAAATTTAAAAACAAAAAGGAGGAAATAAAGCAGAGAAGTCATTTCTCATGAGGTCCCTGTGAGCAGAGAGTGCTCCTGGCTGAGAGGACAGCCGGATACGTGAGGTGGTGGTGGGTGTTAATACCTGAAATTTGACCTGCACTGTCACCGAACTTATTTCAGTGTTACTAAATATGCACTGGCTGCCCTGCCCTCCTCAGCGCAAACTGCACTTGGGTGAAGGAAGAACTGCAGCACTGGAGGAACTTTTTTTATTTAATTGTGTGTGACACATTGGAAGCTCGGTCTCTCAGAGATATTTGTTCTAGTCCCTCTCCTCCCTCCCGTTTCCTGCCCCCGTCTTTCTCTCTCTTTCTGTTATGTTAAGTAGCGGGCCTGCTTTCTGTCCACCACTCTTTCCTCCTTGGGTTTCAATTCCAAACATGGTTATCCTTCTAGGGCTCTATCAACGCCCCGACTCCCCTCCCTTATCCCATCTCTTCCAGCTGTTGGCTCTGTGCAGGCCGCCGGGTGAGAGAAAGAGACAGAAAAGCCCAGCAAGAGAGACGACAGGAAGACTCAGAAAGGAGAGACGGTGCCAGAAGCCAGAGGAGGAGAGAGGAAGGGACGCATAATGAGAGAAAAAGAAGAAACCCATTCCAGCTGTGTTTCTGTAACAAACAGAGCCGTGAGAACATCTTCACATTGAAGAATTTTCCACTGCACGCCAAGGGAACAAACATTTACTTCTGACATTTTTGTTCAGCATTAGCTGTTTATTTTTCATCAAGATTTTATTCAAACAACACGTTTGGTTGTGACTGTTGATGGGACAGAAATAGCACTTTCATTGGATAAAAAGTCATTTTGGACCTTTTTCATTTTTATTTGTTTTGAGCATCAAAGGCCTCTCTTCAGCTTTTCATTTGAAGAGTTTCAAACATGAACACAGACAACTCGACTCTGCTGGACAGCTTGTTCTTTGCTCCTCTCTGCGATGGCTGGACCAACAACACAGAGGGAGCCATCTACCATTTGGGCAACACCTTCCTGTTCCTGGGCTACATGGGAGGCAGTGGGGCCTACGGCTGCCTCTTCATCTTTGGCTTCCTGACTCCTGCCTTCGCCTGCCTGACCCTGTGGGGCTGGATGACGATGTGCGGCCTGGACGTCTTCACCTGGAACCTGCTCATGCTGCTGGCCTGCTTGGCTCAGATCTGCCACCTCCTGTACCGGCTGCACCAGGAGGGCATACGCAGTGAGGAGCTGACCACCCTGTACCAGGCGGTCTACCTGCCGCTGGGCGTGCCCGTGCAGGTGTTCAAGGAGATCGCAGGCGCCTTTGAGAACAAGGTGGTGGAGCTGAAGGCAGGAGAGTCGTACGCTGTGGAGGGCAAGACGCCCATCGACAAGCTCTCCTTTCTGCTGTCTGGGAGGTGGGAGTGTGTGCATGTGGGCATGTGTGTGTACATCTACACACCTGTACACCATAATGTAAACCCCCACGACTAACTGTCTCTACACAATACGAGTACAAGTAGCAATACCACAATGTAAATATACTGTAAATCATACAGTATTATCACCTTTGATGTTGAAGTGGTGCACGTTAGCAATAAGCTGCTTATCTACACCTCCAGCAGCTGTGGAGCAACATTAGCAGCCATTTGGAGCCTTTTTTATGGCCACTCGATAGATACAAGTCTAATATCCAATATTGTTTTTGATCTCTATCAACTCCTGAGACAAATATCAGGCTTTTTTTAGCTGCTAAATGCTCCACTATGTTCATTAGCTGGTCGCTAACAGTGCTGTTTGGAGCTGAACAGGTAGTGTGCAGTGGGTTTGTGGAACTGCTGTGTCTGGAAATGCAGTGACAGTGAACCATAAAAACCAAAACAACAACCTGAAAGATGCTAAAATGCTCAGTAAAGCTGAAGGGAACTGGCAATCGAACGATAATTATCTGTGGGTTTGTTTCTCATTACACACAGTATTAAAGTAGAAATATATGGAAATACTCAACTAAAGTACCTTAAAACTGTACTTTCCAACAGAGAGCAACACTTCTCTCAGACACGCTAAACTAACACTTAATACTACAAACTTCCCAAAGAGCTATGTACAGTGTTTGATGTTCATGTTATTGTGTCCACCTCCTGTGTTGTATAAGGCTGCACCTTTTATGAGTTATGGGAGTTTTGTGACCAAGAAGGTTGAAGGTATTTCTCTTCTTACTCTCCTGTGTTTTGGACACAGCTAACAGTGTGCTGTTGCAGGTTTTAGAGTCACTGAATTTATATGAAAACAGAAGATGCTCCCTCATTTGTATAACAGGTGAACTGTAATATTGTTGGTTTAAATTCCTCATGTAGTGATAGAAAAACCAACGAAATCTCCAATTTTAACTGACTAACTGCAGAGCTGGATTCCTGTTTCGGACTCTTTCATGCTGCTGGCAGCGTGTCACCGTCACAGGAAACGTATCCTCTTCATCCAAACATCCTCAAAGTAGAGCTGCATTAGATTTTACAGTGGTCGAGCCTACACAAGAGAAATGTTGTAAACAGAGTATTTTTGGCTGTGACTCACCAGTGTGCCGTCTCCCTCTGCACACTGCCAGCTGGTTCAATGATATCTTTGTGCTTGGGACAGGAATGGACGCTGACAGCTCTTACCTTGAATTAAATGTGGGCCACAATCAGCATATGAGCCAAATGTGGAACAACAAACAAAATGCCAACAACGAGTTTGGTGTTACTACTAAAGACATTAAACAACAGTTTCCTGTTTTGTATGGCTACACTACAGGGCCAAAAGTATGTGGACACGAGAACGTCTAAATGTTCAACATCATATTACAAAACCATGGGTATTAATCTGGTCTTGACTCTTCTGGGAAGACTTTTCACAAGACGTTTGAACCTGGCTGCAGAGTTTTGCACCCATTCAGTCACAAGAGGTCCACTAACATTGGACAACAAGTTCTGGCCTAAAGTTCACGTTGCAGTTCTCCCCAGAGTTGTTAGATGGGGTTGAGGTCAGGGCTCTGTGACGGCCAGTCAAGTCTTTGTGCACGGGTTTATTGTCATTTTGTAACAGGAAAGGGTTTTCCCCAAACTGTTGCCACGTTGCCAAGTTGGAAGCTCACTATTGTAGCATTAAGATTCCCCCTAAATGGAACTAAACCAGAAGAGCACCCCAGAACAAAAAACAGGGGTGTCCGCCTACTTTTGGTCACATAGTGTGTTTGTGTGTGCCACAAAGTACAGTACAAACTGTACCGTGACATTTTTAGCATTGGGGCTCTCCAGTGGAAACCCCTACCCCGGCACTGTAAGTGTAACAAAATAGTTGTTAATTAGCACCCATTGTTATGAAGAGTCTAAATAAAGACTTCTAGTAGTTTTAAACTACTACAAGAAGAGGCTCTTTATAGTGAACAAACGCTCTCATTTGCATTTATCTGAATACAGAATATCAGCGCCGTATCTTTTAGACTTTCTGTCACCGATTATTGATTGTTTACGTCCGTGTCTGTTATAGAGTCTTGCAATTAGACTTTAATCCTTTGTAAGTGCCAGTGCAGCCTGACAATCAGCTGCTGGCTGTACTGGATGACACAACGCTCACAAAGACTTAGATGAGACAATAAAGTTTAAAAGGTTTTTTTCCTTCCTTTCTTGCTGTAGATGTCGGGTGACTGACATGAAACAGATCGTTTTGCAGCACGTTAAAATGAGGATAAAAGTGAAACTTTTGACGTAATCCAATGAAGCCTTAATGTTTAAGTGTGCTGGGTTTTCTCACTCTGCGGAAGTTATTCTTTTTAAATTAAAACTTCCATCCGAGGCAAGAATGTCCTGATGTCTTAAACTGTGTGCAGAAAGAATCCCTGCACAAGAGGAAACTTGGAAACTATTACAAAACTACAATTTAAGGACCTATATAGTCTTCAGCATAGATATTCATGCTAATAGTTACTTCAAAGGTTTTGGAGGTAGCACTGCGAAGTGACCTCCAGCTCCCTCTCTCCTCTCATTATCACGTCTCAATCCCTGTCTCTCTTTTTAACCTTGCCACGTCTTACTCTCTTTCTCTTTTAGGATCAGTGTATCTTTGGAGGGCCAGTTCCTGCATTACATCCACCGCCACCAGTTCCTTGACTCTCCAGAGTGGGAGTCTCTCAGACCAAACGAGGAGGGAAAGTTCCAGGTACGGGCTCCAAGCAGAGTGTACCAATAAAATGTCAAATGAACTGAGCTGTGCTGGGTATTGGACCAGGGAGATGCACAAATGTCAGAAAATTGTGAAAAAATATCACATTTTAGAAATTGCAATTAGGGATTATTTCGCAATTTTGCTTAAGTCTGAAACATATTATAGGTGAAACATTTTTTTTTCTTCCCAAAAGGCACTGAAAGGTGTTTCAAACAAGTAGATAAGAGATTTAAATTCTTATTTTAAGATGAAAGCTAACAAAATAAAATTAAACACACAGTGAACATTCAGTTTTTTCATTTGTGTGTTTAAGGGAATTCATTTTCACATAGCTCCATTTTGGGAAATATGCTATTTGCTTTTCTACTGGAGTTAGAAGATTGCGAAGCAAGAGCTAGCAGGCAATTAGCATAGCTTAGCATCACAACTAGAAGCAGGGGATGATGTAACAAGATATACTATGTTAATTAGTAAACATATAGATTTTGGTACATGTTGGTAGATTTTTTTAAACTTTGGACATAACCCTAGCTGTTTCCCCCATGCTTTCAGCTTTTATGCTAAGCTAAGCTAAGCTAACCACCTGCTGGCTCCAGTTTTATACTTAAAAGCAAATAAGTCTATTTCCCAAAGTGCTGAACTATTCCTTTAACATTATTTTTGAAATGTGTGTCTCTGAGGTAGAGGTCAAGTTATATTTACAATTGGTGTTACTCACCAAAAGGCATCGTTTACATCCATGTTTACTAGCTAGCAGCTTCTCACATTACTATATTTCTCTGTACATTACAGCCACCAACTCAACACATATATATTCAGGTGTTTCGTTCATACTCCCCAGGTGACCCTGACAGCAGAGGAAGACTCCCGCTACATCTCGTGGCGTCGCCGGCGTCTCTACTTGCTGATCTCAAAGGATCGCTACATCGCCCGTCTCTTCTCTGTCATGCTGGGCTACGACATCGCTGAGAAGCTCTACAACCTCAACAACAAGCTCTACATTAAGAGCGGTGTGCTGTTGGACATCCGCCTGCCCAGCCTCTACCACGTGCTGGCCCCCTCCTCGCAGGGCAGCGAGGGCGGTAGCGGCAGCGACGCTGGCATCGCCAAGGAGCATCAAACCGAAGAGCAGGGCGAAGACCAAGCACCGGACCACCAGAAGTCTGGTCCATCCCCGTCTCAGCCTCTCCAGCCCCACCTGCAGGGACCAAGGAAGACCACCCTAGATGAACCCCAGGCCCCCCAGCATGAGCGTTATCAGCACCCCTGGGCGTCAGACCCGGAGCTGCCCTCTGGTGAGGACTCCACCAGCCTGGTCCTGGAGGACTTTGCTGATGTGGCGGGCTCCCTAATGGATTATGGCAGTGAGAGGGATTATTTGAGGTAGAGGGGCAGGGTGCTGGAGCTAACACACGGGGTCACCACTTAAGCTACATGTAAGTACCTCACCTGGGCGGAGAGTGATGTGGGGGGGGGGGGTGTGTGTGCATGGATGGCATGTAGCGCACAATTCTTACCAACCTGGTTTCATAGTGAGAAACAGGGCTGGGCGTTAAGGCTGGAATTAGTATATCATTCATTTGTTTAATTAGTATATTAATTTGCAGATTTATGACAATTTGGAAAATACAATGCAGAGTTCATGTATTAAAGAAAAGTATTTTCTTAGCCTACATTTTATAAGTAATTGCATTTTGAGTATTGCAATTTCCACTACATGTACTTTTTACTCCATACTGAATTATCCTCCAGTCCTAGCAAGATACCCTCAATTGTGAGGAGCAACATCTGCTGTAATGCTCTTAGATAAACATAGTTATTTAGTTTTCTGGCTCATTTGCACTGATTTAATTGATCTCTGTGAGCATATGATGCTCTGGCTGTGTGGTGTTTTAATTTAAAAGTATTAACTATTTGTTGCCGGTCTCCTCAGCTTTAGGGATATCTGGATTATTATGCTATTTTCAAACCATACTTTAAGTTAAAACTCCCTGCCAGCTGCTCTGCTCTGCTTTCGTGTTTGCTTTGGCTCTGCCATTCACAAGCTTACAGTCATCTTTGGTAAAGTAAACAGTTTAACAGCAAAGGAGCACAGAGTGGGCTCATCATGGTTTCAGACAGATGATCAGGTCCTGTGTGTGGCTGTACTCCATGCATGTGTGTGTGTGTGGTGAGTGGGGGTTCGATACTGTAGCTAGTAGGAGCGGCGGTGAGGTCGGCCGGGCAGCAGCTGTGTTCTCATCTGATGAGGATTAGAGCTTGGAAATTTAGGGGATGTCCAAAAAATTCTGTGCCATGCAATTAATCCAGTGTTCCTACCCTTTGCCTGTCTACCCCTCCACCCTCCACCCCCCACCGCCTGCCCTCCAAACATGCCAAAAGCAGCCTTTGCCCAATCGCAGGTGGAGGATCACATTTCATAGCTGGATACTGGGGTCAGGGTTGGGTTTGGGTTGCAGGGTGGCTGTGAAGCAGCAGGCCAAATCTATCACAGACTGTAGTTACACAGCTTCAGTGTAGACGTCCAATTATTCTGAACTAGTGGACAAGCAGTCTTAGATCTGCACAAGACAACGCATACTGCATTTAAGTACTTAGAGCAGTACATTTACTGGACAGCTATAATTACTAGTTACTCAGATTTGTGTTTCAGATGTTCATGAGTTGTTAGTTCCACCAAAACGACTAAACGTGTTAAATGGTTTTATTTAAGTAACAGTTTGAGGCCCAGAGAAGTCAAATTATCTAAAGAAACGTTATTAAAAAATACTGTGTCCCTTTGGGAGAGACCAGACCCCTAGGTTGGGAACCAGTGAACTAAACTAACTAACTAAGCTACAGTATATAAAGAAACTCCACCTCGAGCAGCTGCAACAGTAAAATGCTGCTATTGATGCATCAGAACCGACTAATAACAACTAATAATCAGCATCATTAAGCACTTTTCACCTTTGATACTTAAGTACATTTTGCTGCTTCTTCAGTAGTGCAGGACATTCACTGGAGTCTGGATAATGGAGTATTTTACAGAAATAATTGCCACTTTTACCTCCACCACTGAAGACGCCAGCAAATTTCTCCAAACTGCAAAACACGAGTCGAGAACTTTCCTTAACATGTTCTGACGAGGAAAAGTCCTCTCTGAAACACAGAGGCTTGTGGTATTTCTTCTATTTCTGGGTCCATGTGCGTGGACGACCGAGTCGATATTTGGTGTGTGGTTTCTGACTCTTTGTGACACAGTGGTGACAATGATAAACACACAGGCCTTGAGGCAGCTCCTCCTGGCCATTTTTCATAAAGTACTGAAGTAATACTTTGTCTTTAATGTGACACAGCAGCACAGCATGTTTTCAATGTCTGCCATGTCATCAGGAAGTCACACTTTGAGTTTCCTAACCGAAGCTCCGCTGTCGACTCTGCAGGAGGTGAAAGTGACGGGAACCTACCACCTCGATTCCAGAGGGGCAGAGCGCCGCTGGCTCCCACCGACACTCCCAAACTGTGAGGACAGTCTCTCCTGGATACACTATGTTATGATTTACAGTATAGCAGTATGAATGTGTCACATGTCACTTGTTCTGACGCTGTCTCCTCCTCGCTCTCTGTCCCTGTTCTCACCTCAGTTCACAGCTTCAGCCCCGAGCATGAACAACAAATGCTCTTCCTTCTCTACATTTAAATCACAGTTTGTGGAATGAGACCACCAATATTGATATATTTTAACAATCAATAGTTTGGGGCTGATATCTAATCACCACACCAATTTAATGCTCAAAAATGTGTAAAGAAATCTATTTTGTGTTGTCTAAAAAGTTTCCTGTCAAGATTTAAAGTCTCTGTGCAACATTTAGGTCACCACGAGGCTCTGAAATCTATTCAGTTTAAGTGTAAGTGACTTCTGGATATTTTAGCATTTTAGTGAATATGGCATTTATAAAATCTACAGTTTAACATCTGAGTGAACCAATAAAAACGTCAAAGAACATTTAAATTGTGTGTTTCTGAAGCTGACATCTGCTGACTCAGTCACTCAAACCCTAATTTAAATCATAATTACACCATCACCTTTGGAACTGGAGCACTGAGGACAGAGGAGGCCTTCACCTTGTTACTTACCAGCACGTAAAATGTCTCAAAATGTTATTTTATGTTGTAAAAATGAATTCTGTGACACTGAACCTGAAGAATTTAGGTTTCATCTCACTTATATTTGATGTTAGAAGTATGATCGTTTAATTTGGACTTCATGTGATTTAATATTACATTCAACTTTTTTTGTTCCACAAATCACTTTGGTTGATCAGTTTGGTTTAAAAAAAAACCATTATATGAATTGATCAGAGGCTTAAAACTGCTTAAAATAATATATTTAGTTTTCTCTACTTCTCAAGAACTTTCCAGACCTGTATGAACACGTTAGGTGCAAAACCTGCAACTTGTAGATTTTCTTTACTTCACTTTTATGTTGTGTTGGGCATATTTAGTTTATTTATCTAAATGCACCAAGACTTCACTGTCAGAAATGTTGCGTCTAAAAGCTTCTTGCACTGATTTTCAGAGCATGATGCCAAATTCATGTGGATTGGGACGAGCTTTCTTTTCTTTGGTGATTTATCGGACGCCTGCAGACCATGTTTTTTTTAATTATCTGTAACTAACACACGTGTATACTGTGAACTGTGTTATTTGTCTGTCATTGACAAAATAGAGAGATGGGACTAAAATGAAGAAATCTGTTTTTAAAAAGCATTTTTTTAAATGGGGCCAAGATTTCTCCATAAAGCTCTTTGTGTGCAGTGAAATGTAGTTTTTGTTTTCTGTGACTGTCTACTTCCTGTCATATCCATCACAACGGCACTTAACACTGAGTTTATAGCATCCTGATCATACTTTAAATTATGTATGCATTAGTAGCTGAGAAAATCTCATCTTGTACTAGTCTTTGATGACAGAATAATATTCAACAGATTCTTCCATCCTTCTTTCATTTTTTCCACTTTGTTTTGGATGAGCAGCAGTTTTGATGTTGAAATTCTGCCAAATGAAGACTTTATTCCAGCATCTAACACTCAAGTGCAAGTATTTAACCTTCAAACATCAACAGACAAAATGAAAGCGCAGTTCCCTCTTTATTGTTTGTCTTTAACGGGATTTCAGCAACACTAAAAGTACACGTCAGAAAGTACACAAAGAACTCAAGGGACATGGGACAAATCTAAAAAACCAGACGATGGAGAAAGGTTTCATTCTATAAACACTTCTCAGAGGCAGCAAGAAATACAAATGTACTAAAGGAGGTCAGTGGATTAGCCAGACAACATAGCTACATGTGTGTATATAAAGTATGAGCAGACTGTAGTAGCAGAGTGATCATCAGTATAATATTAGCTTCCTCTCCAGAATAAAACGTGGTTCTTTGGCTCCGCCCACTGAGATTTAACTTTTTAATTTCTTTTTTTACAATAAACAAGATGGTGAAAATGGCTTTATGTTGGTACCCGCACGTGACTTCACTGTAGATGCACTGTGGGGTTTTTTTGTTGTTTTTTGGTCTTGATCTCTCCCTTTAGAAGAAGCCACACACCTGCACGAAGTCATGTGACCACGGAGCTCCTCGCCTGACGTGGATGTTGTTCACGCACAGCGGCTCCTCTCGCCTGAAACACATAACACGCTTAAATGTAATTTAACTGTTAAACTGTTTCTTTAAAGTGGAAAAAGACTTTTATAATTACTCTTGATTACTTGATTCTTACGATTATTTTTGTCATTCTTTATTGATAAAAGACAATAAAGACAGATATTTGACAGTAGATCGATGTGACAACTGAATATAAAAACTAACATGGTATTTCCATTGTTGAAATCCACTGATAACTGTTGCAAACTACAAACTTTGCCACCTTTCAGCCCACATGTGCTGAGCATTTGAGATACGATACATCCCTTTAATCATTCCTTCTATTGCACCTGTATTTCAGTCAGCACTGCCGACAAGAAACACAACGACAAACGCTTTCTGATCTACTGCTTGTATATTTCATCTCCTTATGTGGTGGCTCAACAGAAACAGCTGTTTGGTTTCCCCAAACTTGTACATGATTTACAGTGTTTAGATGAGGAGTGTGGGAGGTTGAACAGAACAGTTCTTGGTCATGAAGTCCTACAGGTGCTGTACCTGAGAGACGGGACCTCGGAGAGACACACAGACTGGACGTGGATGTCTCCCTGTCTGTAGAAGCGAGCGCCGGTGTTCTTCAGCTCGATGGAGTGGATCTCACACAGAGCCACAGGGTGAGCCAACACCGTCCTGTACACTGTCACATCAGTCTGACTGCAACACACACAGACGCAGCGTGCATGTTAATAATGTTGTCATAACCACACAAGACGAAACACACACTTTCAGATGGTCAACATTCATCACAGAGGACAGTTATTGCCTTCTGTGTTTATTACCTAGATTTAAAAGAACTACAACAGTGCTACATCTCCCTCCAGGGGCGTAAACACAGACAGTGCAGGTAGAGGGCACTGGTGCCCATTGAGAGGGATGGATGCTGGGTAATATGTATGTTGATGTCGTCTAATGAAGTCTCCATTTGATCATGTGATCAGAGCACTTCACTTTCAGCACCACAGTGAAGTAGACAGCTCCTCTGCTCTCAGACGCTGATCCAACACATTGTAGGTAAAATCTATATATACGCCTGATGGTGTGTGTGTTTGTGTGTGGCGCTTCATATCTGATAACTAGCATGCACCAGGTCATAACAGCGCACCTTACGCCATAGTCTCCTGCTGTTAAGCAACACAAACTCAAAGTTCTCCTTCTTTTTTATATCAAAATATAAACCTAAAATTGAGAGAATTCAAGAATGCAACTAATGTATTAAACCTTGCAATAAAATACAAGCACACAGGGAAAAAGAGTCCTTCTGTACTGAGGAGAACCTGTGCACAGGCACGTTTCCTCTCACACTTCTGCTACTGTATCCTGCACCTGGCCGGGCCTCTACAGGGACACATACAGTACCTCTCCTCTCTAAATAGAAGCTGCCCGCTCAGCTTTTCAGGGAGAAAAATGAAAGGATTAGAGCGCTGCACTGGAGTCTGTCCACCGGTGCTGAACTAAGGGAAGTCTGTAGGAACGTTTCTCTGCTTTGATGTGAGATGTTAGAGTTTGCTATTAGTGTTTGTAATGAGATGTAACAAGTTAGCAGCAACACTCAGTTTCTGGTGTCACCCTCGTTGATATAAATGGGGTGGACAGAATAATAGAAACACTTGTCAGTATAATTACAATACCATTGAACCGCACACAAACTGCATCCTCGAAAATGAGCGTAAAGTTTAATCAGCCACTTTCTAAAACGTTCTAACCTTCACGAAGGGCAGATTTCATTGCAGACTGCGTTAGTTTCAGCTTGGTCGGCCTAAAAGGTGTTTGTTTGATCAAAGACAGTTCATTCAGACATTCTTTGAATCAGATTTGGTGCCAACGGAAACATTTTTGATTATTTTCATTATCGATAAAGATCATAAATCTGCCAATTAATTCCTTGATTAATCAGTTAACCAGTCAGCTTTCTAAAATGTCAGTAAATGGTGACAAATGCCTCAAATTGCTGTTTACTATCATGCCAGCTATAATAGCCAAATGACTTAAACGATCCACTGATCTTCAAAAATAGTTGCCGATACTTTTATGTCACTGTTTTAGCTATAACATCTTTCTTTTGTACCAAAGCAGTTGCAGTTACACAACAACTCTGTGAGAACATTTTTAATGATCCTGAGTGTTGGGACACCTGTGGCAGATGTGGTACCTACAGCCTGAGCCTCTGCTCGGTGCCCAAGTTCTCAGTCTGCAGAGTCAGCTGCACCTCAGCGCTCTTATCCAGGGGAGAAACCTGCAGCTCCAGCAGGATGTGATGAGCTGAGCGGAGGAACAACCACACACAGGGAAACATACTATTTAGTACTTCACTTCATCTGCATACAACACACAAAAAAAGTCTTCTTTTGATTGTTGGGCAATAGGAAACACTAACAAAGTAATTAGCTCTCTTGAAACCTGTACTGAGAAAATACCAACATTTTATAGATTATTTAACTATCAGCGTGAACAAAAGATTGGTCCTCATAAACTGGAGCTCCTGATAAATTCACAGCAAAGAGAGGAAAGTGAAATTTGAGATCCTATCGACCAAACTTCAGTGTAAATCTGAAGTAGAGAGCACATTGATTGCAGGGAGCGTCGACGCTGCTTGGACTATTATGAGACCTGCCGGTGGGTCTACAGCAGAGTAGGATTAGCACCAACCTTGCTGTGGAGGACTAAAGGTCAGACTCTGACCTTGCCAATGCTATTAATAAATTGTCCTACAGCTCAGATCAATATGAGTTTACAGACTCATTTTGCAAAAAGCACTCACCGCAAAAAGGAAGTGAAGACGTAGTGAGGAGGAACAGCTTCTGCTCTTTGGGAATTGGAGATATGGTTATCCCATTGTTTTCTGATAAACCTGAAAACACACACACACACACACACACACACGCCAAGTGAGTGAGGGTCATACTGTCGGCCTGCGGTACATACGTCAGGTGTAGATTACGCGTGTATCAGCGCCTGAAGTGATAAGAAGCTGCCAAAAGCTGTCGTGTGACAAGTCCAGAGCTGCTGCGTGAGTGCAGCCTGGTGTCGAATCTACTGGTGAGACTGAGACTCGACAGAGAGCCAAACAAGCTGCCCAAGTCTTCTTGTTACTCATCCTGTCTGTGGAAACATCCATTACTGCCACTTCTTTTACTTCTTTCTTTCATTCGTTTGGAAGCAAACTGGAAATGAATGAATGAAATGACTTGTACTTGTAGGTTCAATTTATAACAAAACATCTTTTATAAGCTCTGTGTGTTTTGTCTGCAGAAATCTTAATGTGTGAAATAACTAAAGCTGTCAGATAAATGTAATGCAGTAAAAAGAACAGTATTTCCCTCCGAGATGAAGTAGAGTTAAAGTAGATGTAGATCTAAAATTACTTTACACGTAAAGTTCAAATTTGTACATGTAAATGTACTTTACTGAGCACGTTATAACAGCACAGACACATCCGATGGAGGTGTGCTCTTATCTTTTTATTTCTTTTTTCCTTCAGGTGTATTCTCACCTATAGTTGGACATTTCCCCTTGAAGACGCCACAGTCCACACAGTGTCCCTTCAGGAAGTCCTCATAGCTGTGGCACGGGATCCCCATCAACGGGCAGGAGCCGTTCAGCGCGCTCATGTAGACGTGCAGCGCCCTCATGTGGTCACATATCACATAGCCATACACTGGGAAGTAGATCAGAACTGACAACACACAGGACCACTAAGGGAGCCAGACGTCTGGAGAGACTATCTTTTACAACATGATATATTTCATAACTCCCTGATGAAAGAGCGCCAGCTATCCTTTACAGGACTCAGCAGACGCAGCTGCTCTCCTGATGTTTGCCCTGTTTTTAGATTTTAACTTACTTGAATCAAACCTGGAGCGAGCACATCCTGTCTGGTCCTTTCCTCCGTTCAGAAAGAAGTCTACATGACCGACAGGGATTGAAATGCCGAAGTCTGATGCAGAAGAAAATAAAGAATCATTAATCATCAACACGGTCGCCATTGTGTCTCTGCAGCTGTGCTTTTGACTCTTCACTGTAAACACAAACCCACACCTGAAAGGAAAACCCCACCCTAAAGAAAGACTTGAAATAATTTGGACAGTAAACTAAATGTCTACAAACTGTGATAGCTTTGTTTTTGGCCTCCCAAAATACTTTTTACATTGGTGCACTGTCTTCACAATATACATATACTGTGTATATATATATATAACTTTCACTGCACAGAGGCCACAATGTGGGATAATTGTGCTTTGGATTTTCCTTAATTTCCAGGGGTTTTCTTGAGTCACTTAGTTTTAATGTTCACTAGTTGAGCTGATTGTGAGTGAGTATATGGCCACCAGCAGGAAACATGCATACTGCTGTGTTCACTTCTTACTTTACTTCTTGTGGTGAAAAAAACACTAAATCTTTTTTCAGCTGTGACTTGCTAAAACAACCGCAACATTATGGACTCAACAAACTGCCAGTTCCAGTCATTTACAGGTTTCTCCACCCTTTAAAAAGTTCCAGTCTCACTTTAACCTTTTTCTGTTGACTTTAGCATTTATATCTCCTCAAACATGACTTTCAGAACAAACTGCCCACTTTTTGTGACATTACTGTCCCACTTTTGTAAATGTCTCATGTTGCAACACATATTCAGTTGCTCATACTAAGTGTTTCGTACACAGAGGAAAATTCTCACAGCCTCTATTGTAAACCACAGCAGCAGACAATAAGTTACCTCCACTTCCAGTATTTGGGTGGAAATGGAAAGAATTTACTTTAAGTTAAAGTTGTCTCACAGTCAGCGTCTGTGTGGATGGCATCAACAAACTGAGCGTCAGAGGGGTCCAGCCGGTCAAAGGTGTCCGCTCCTTTAAACATGGGTCCAGCAGGGTCGAGGGCTGCCCGACAGGGACAAGGAGAAGTCAGTGTGAAAGGTAAAACAGATCTTTGGGAATAAAAGGATGATGAAAGATTACTTCCTACTTCGAAACACCACACCTGTGACAGTTGTTTTGTTCTAGTTTTGTGCTTTAATACAAAATTAAAGCTATTTGTTCCCATAAAATGAGAACTTTAGCAGCATTTGTATTTGAGGAGCCTGGTTCTGTTTTTCTTTCTTGGTCGTAGGTTTGAACTCTGAATAAAGTCGTTGTGGCTGATGAACGGTATGTGTGACGCTCGGTGAGGTTTTTTCCCTGTGAAGGAAGAAAAGCTGCTGTTTTTAGAAATCAGCGAGAGTTGAGTTGCATGGCAGCAGCAAGAGAAGGTACATATTAAAACAAGCAAAAATAGAGAAGCAGTAAGTGCATAAATTGTATGAAAAAAAGTATGACTAAATAGAAAAAAGCAACCCTACAAATAGTTAATTGTTGCTTTATTATTTAGGTGTCCTGCAGCACATTGAACTGATGTCTTAATCCAAACTGTCACTTCCTCTTCATTTGATGAAAAACAAAGCAAACAGAAATGCACTCAAGGATGTTTTGTTGCTCGTAAAGTTTGTACTTCCTGAACCGTCTAGCTTTTTGGGCATTATTAAAATCTACAGGCAACAAACAGGAGACATTTTTGAAAACTTAATAAGTGATGGTTAAGTGATCGTGTCGAATCCTCTTCAAAGATACATTTGATCATTTTACAACTTTGTTACCAATTTGAAAAACCTTCCAGCCGGCAGCTGCACTTACATTCAAACTCACACCCGCCTCCCCACTCAGACAGAAAGACCCGATATAAACAAGTCAACAGTGGTGTATTGTGTTGGGTGGTGTGTTCTGGGGACGGGGACGGGTGGGTGGCTGGTGGGGGACTCAGAGTGGCTCTTATCAAAGTGCCGTTGTCCTTTGAAGAGCTCTGCTAATCTTCCAAGGTCACACTGAAACACATTCAGGCTCAGTGAGAGACTCCCGAGCTCTGGAGACCTCTCTCCCTTTTTCTGTAGCAGAATAACAGCAGCTGCCACCTTTTATTTTTCCATTTACTAACAATATTGTAGAAGTTTTGTTGGTTATCTAGTAAAAGAGGAGGATTCTTTAATCTGAGGTGCAGCACAGGTGTAGCAGGACTTATATCTGCTCTTCAAACCTCTGCATCAGGGCATCTAAATGTGTTTTTTTGCACTTCATGCACTGATATGTCACATGGAGTTGGTCCGGACTCACCTGTGATTCTTCCTATCTTCCCCTCAAACAGAGTCCCCACGAAACCAGCGACGTGTGCCCCAAGACTGACCCCGATGAAGTGGAAGGACGCTAGTTTGCATCCATGTTGCTGTTGGGCGAGACAGTCGAAAACGTTATTCATTTTTCATGTTCTCCTGTGTAACAGTGAGTTTACTGTGCGCTAAACTGTGTCTTTGTCTATTTACAGTACACAAGAATCTGCAGAGTGCAGTTAACATAGTAAAATATATCGTTTTTTGCAGAAACAATACTTCTAACAGGACTCCTTCCCTTGTCTTTAAGTCAAAATTTTAAGGCTCACATTTATGTGGGAACATGTACCTTTTAAACACAACGTCATCTTAAATAATGACGTTTTAAACTAGACTAGATTATTTTTTGGGCGTATTATAAGGAAGGTCCATCAGATCTCACAGGACCTGCCTTAAGACCTCCACAGTGGATATTTTGCTTTAATGGAGCATTATCCCCCCAAAAAAGCAATGAATTAAATTGTCACAAAGTGTACTAGAGGCTCTGGGGGCCCCAGGGCGTCTGAGGCCCCTGGGCAGTTGGTGACCAGGCCTTTCATAGAAGTAGTATGTGTAGTGCATAGCTTATTGCTCATAGTAGAAGCAGCAGTAACAGGCTTGTGTCTTGCTGTTAAACAAGGATTCTAATTTAAGGAGTTTAGTTTGGTAACCAGATGTCTTTTAAAGCGTTCATTAATTTAAAACAACAAAAACAAACTATATTATTTTAAATAATTATATTAATTCTAAATGTCACTTGTAGTTGTTTAGTGTGTGTAACTAGTTGTGTGTTTGAATTCTGTTGGTATATTTTTATGCTGTTGAAAAAGAGATCCTGATCTTAATAAGATTACTTTAAACTGTTTAATTGGACCTTAATTAGCTGTTTTCAAATGTCATATGTAGCGTTTCTCTCACCTGCAGCTGGTTGATGAGGACGGAGATCTGCAAGGCCACCTCCTTGTAATTCTCCACCACCAGGTTGTAGGCGAAGGAGGCGCCGTAGACCCAGTCCACCACCAGCACGTTCACGTCCTGCGCCCTGAGCAGGGCCCAGGCCAGCTCCTTCACCCAGGACGGCTTACTGCCCAGGGCTCTGCGGGGGGGGGTCAACTTTGGGTTCATAAAAGTTTTACCCCATTTTTTACACTTGGTTACAAAAACTGTGAATTTACTGGCTATTTTAATACAGGAGGGAGGGCTCATTAACATCCAAGAAAACTGTAGACAACACGCATCTTGGACAGGTGTTATGCACGATTCAATGTGTTTCCAGAGACAGAACTAAAGAGGAGGAGGCTTGAAGAAGTAAATTCTGAGTAGTAGCTTAGTCTGAACACAGTTTAACAGAGGGTATGTTTTATTTTTGGTATTAGTGTTTTTCTATCTATATTTTTGGAGGGTATAAAAATGGTATTCTTTGGAGCCCCGCCCACTTCAAACCAGTGAGAAGACAACAAACAAAAACACAAATGTGAAAATCTTTCAAGAGAAACAAAACTGTTGCAGCTGTTTCAGAAAGCGGAGTGTGCACGTTGGACCCCATGGCTCTTCATCAGAGGCTCATTGAGACAAAAGCTGAGGGCCCCTCTCCTCACCTGTACCCGTGGATGATGACCTTGGTCGGTAGGGAGATGTTGAAGTAGGAGGGCTGCTGCGTCACAGTGAGAGACTCCTGGGTGAACATTTGCGCACACTCCACGTTTCTCCTCGTCAGCAGCAGGTACTGCACCTGCAGCTTGACCTCCTGCTGCCGGTACCCCAGCAAGGTGGTGTTGTTGAGGTCAGCACACTCACCATGTTCCTGCCTGTCCTCCACACCTGATCAGACAGAAGGACGTAATGTTGTGTTGGTCATGTTGAATTCAGACAATAAAACATGAACTTACAGTGGAGATGTTGTATTTTTGACAAGCAGATGAAGACATGAAACAACATGTTAAATAAAGGAAGAATGTGCAAGATCGTAAAACTAGGTTTTTTTGGAAGTCAAGTCATTTGAGATACTAATATTCATTCTTACAGAAGCTCAGTGTATCATTGTGTGACCCTATTAAAAACTACTGTGCAATTCTGAACACAAAATCTTATCTTATGTTTTATATTAGACAACATGTATTTTTTTGATCACAAAGCCTGATTTCACTGTATTTACATGATGCAATGTTCAAATTTGTATTCAGTGTTTGTGTTCAGTGAAGAGACATAAAGAACTGCACTTAATTCACTCAATGCACAACTGCAAAAACTAAGTCATCCCTTTGTGTAGTGAACTGTTTCTCAGTTCTGTATTACAGTAAATACTCATGCAGTGTCGAGTAATCGCAGTATTAATGTGAATGGAAAGGTTCATAACAAAAGCTCAAAATCCCTTTTTTTCTCGTTCACCTAAGCGTCTTTGCAGATACGTTTGGAACTACTGCATGAAAAATACCCAAAAAGTGATGCAGAAGAAAAACAAATCTCTTTGACGAGCAGACCACTCACCCACCACCAGTGATGTGATGTAGACGGTCAAAACACAGAGGACGATCGTTTTGTGTTCCCAAGGCATTTTTGTAGTAGCAGAGAGGTGAATGGGGAGAGTTAGCTGCACCGGGAGATTTAGTTAGTGCTTAGTGGTGCTCAGTTGCTCTGTTCAGCCCCCAGATTGGTGGATGGAGATCAGCATTTGGCTTGAGAAAATCCCTGCAACGCTGGAACAACTACTACAATGAAGAGAGGCAGGAATCCATATAAAACAGTCCAAAGAATCCCAAAACAAACGTTTCTAGCGATCCTGGCAGAGTTTGCCACGTTTCTTTTCTCGTAAGGCTCCACTCTCCACAACAAGCCTCCCCCTGTCCTTCCCCAGACTGGATTTGTACTGGCCTGACAAGTGGTTGAGGCTCTTTGCCTGGCGGTGAATCCCTGACCTCGTTGGTGTTCAATGGCTGTTTGTTTTGAAAGGCTGGACTCTGGCCTAGCTGCCCAGTGGCTTGTGTGTGGGTGCACTTGAGTGTGTGTGTGTGTGTGTGTGTGTGTGTTTGTGTTACTGAGAGAGAAGAGTGTCACGGAGAGCGAGGAGGGGTCACCCTGTTGTGTCTGAGGGAAATCAATCATTGGCTGATTGATTGTTCCACTATGAAAGCTCTTTTACATAATCAGTATTCTTTGTAAAGATGCTTTAACCAGTTGAATCAGTTTGCTGTTTCTACTTTAATTTTTATTGTGGATCATTATGTTGTTAGCCACAGTTATGATTACATAGTGGGTTTGTCTGGATTTTGCCGCTGTGTTTTAAGGTAGTAATTACACAACAAAATCCAATCCTTTCCAAGGAAAATGGGCCATGGGTAGTTTTTGCAGTTGGTAGTCATTTAGTTAATCACATAGTTATTTAGAGCTTAACTCAAAAGAGTTAATGGTACGTTTTAACCTCTACTAGCTACTGGAAGTTTACCTTCCAAAAGTTATGAAAGGCAAAGTTTCCTAAAGTTACAGTCGATAAATATATAAACCAGTTAGGGTATTTCCCTCATAGACTTTAATAGTAGACACAACATATTGTCACACAGTGCAGGAACAGGAGGTGATACTGAACATTCACGAGTCAAAGCCTCTCCTCCCTCATTGGGTCACGTTAGTGCTGCCTACTGTGCTGTCTACCTTAAATAGCCTCCCCTTAGGTTGAGGTAATTATCTGTGAAGATTAAAAAAACTGAAGCTTGTCTACATTTAAACCCCGACTCCCGGTGGTAATGTCAGATAAAAATACAAAAAAAACCCTTCGTTAAACTTTATAATTAGAAAGATGCTACAACAACACTAAAACTCCACAAACAAATAGTGCTTTTAAAGTAGCGTCAGAAGTGATGATCGTTATGCTTTTTAATGGCTCTTGTGTCACTTAACATTTTTAGTTTGTCGCTGCAGGAAAATGGTGATGAATAACACATTAAAAAAACAAGTTCAGAGACATAAACCAATAATGTATTAACATGCTTACTGTGTATTCTTCTATTTTACAGTAAAAGTCATTTATTTTGCAGTTTTAATTTAGTATTAATGACCTTTCATCAATTATCTAGCTGTTATTCTCTCCCTCTCCTTTGGCAGCTGTGAGGCGAGCCACTCGATGGTGCGTCTGCGAGCTTCCTCCCAGGTGTACCTGGGGGCGTAGCCCAGATCCGTCTTGGCCTTCTGGTAGGAGAAGCTGAACGGTGTGTTCAACATGGTGAGGAGCTGCCGGCTCAGCGGCGGGACGATGCGTATCAAAGGTCGGAGCATCACGCACAGAATCTCCATTAGGAAGCAGACCATGTAGAGGAGGCGGAGCGGCAGCAGGAGTTTCTCCTGAATGTTGAAGCCCAGAGGAGACATCATGACATGGTTGAAGTCTGAATAACTCACAGGCGGCGTGTCGTCAGAAATGAAGTAAAACTTTCCTCCAATAGCGTTTCTTTTTTGTGGATCTTTGAGGCTGCGGGCCGCTTGGAGGTGGGCCACAGCCACGTTGCCCACATAGACAGGATTCACCAAGGCCTCGGGTTGAGACATACGAAACAAGACATCCTTGTTTCGTATCCCGTCCCCCATGTGGCCCAGCAAGAAGCGGCAGCCCTCCCCATAGATGTACATAGGTCTGAGGGCGCAGGTGGCCAGTTGGCTTCCGTTTTGGAGCACCTCGCTGTGGGCCTGCAGGGTTCTCTGCTCAGCTTCCCTTTTGGTCTTGCTGTAGGCAAACTTGAGTGCACAGTCATAAACTGTGTCCTCGTTGCCGTTGATTATGGGTTCACCCTTGGGGTTTGGTCCCATCACCTCGATGGTGCTGGTGTAGATGAAGGAAGGCACGTTCTCCTGAATACATGCCTCCAGAAGCAGCTGCGTTCCTGCAAACCAAAGGTGCTCTTGAGTTTATGTAAGCTGAAGGAAATAATACCTTAATACCTGTTTATATATCTTATCAGAGGAGGGCAAACATTTCTTCTGCTGTTGACACCAAGAAAGATTAAAAAGAAGAAAAACTCATATTTGAGACTGTTCCTCTTTGCTTTGGGACATTTTAACATTCAGATCAGCAACTGCAGCAAAAAACTGGAAAAACTGCAGGTAAACCTTTTGAAACTTGAAAGAAGTTGAAGTGGCTGTTACGATGGTAGTGTCAAAAGGAGTTCAAGTTTCAGTTTAAATGTAAATTCTGAATTAAGTTAAAGTATTTGGTGAAATGGAAGTTAAAATAGAAACAATGAGAAACGTCCATTCAAGTTAAACGGCTAAAAGGATCTGAAGTGTCAGTCAAAGTGTAGACATGAAGTGCAACTTGTGAAAAGGGCTGAAATGTTAAAGTTACTGTCAGATCAAGAGTAAACACTGTAATAAGTTAATGTCAGTAAAAATGTGAGCAGTGAAAGCAGATTGAAGTGTCAGTAGAAGTTTCCCAGGAGAGCTCTCAGTGGATTAAAGCGACGCCTTACCTTTGACGTTGACCCCATATATCTCACTGTACTCCACAGATTCAGTGACGTCAATGATGGACGCGATGTGGAAGACGATCGATGCACCTCGACAGGTTTTTCTCAGAAAGTCAGCGTCTCTGATGTCCCCCTCGAAAACACTCAACTGTGTGTCGCCTCTACAGTCTGACGCAGAATAAACTCTCATCAATAAACACAATATATGGGTTGTTTGATATATTAAATACTGTAGCTATGGCTTGTCTTCTATCCTTAAATAGAATTATTCCTGCAATAATATAAAACAGCCTTAAAGTGACTTCATCTGTGTTTAAAGTTTATCCAATGGAAACCCAGTGGTTTCAGAATTAATTTAAGCTATTACTTTAGTCAAGTGTAAGACAGGAACACCAATAATACTTTTTTTTTTTTACAATATTAGTCTGTAATTGCGGCCTAATTTTGCTAGGAGTTTAAATACAAATAAAACAAATTACAAAGTGATAGTTTTCACTCCAGCCTCATAATATTAACAGTAAATACTATATTCAGTTTTTCTGTGAAATGGATGTATACATCACACAATGGAGTCAAACTAAGACGGACAGATTTTACCCTCCAGACTGTGTAAGAAGTGGGGCTGTACGTGTTTGTCCAGCAGTCGAATCTCAGCCATTTTCTCTTCCTCCAGCAGCAGCCTCACCAGCCTCTTTCCCAGGAATCCACAGGCTCCCGTCACCACACACACATCGCCTCTCAGAGACATCGCAGCTTAATTTGCCCCAAAAAACCCTGCAAACTTCTTCTTACAATGGACCTCTTGAAGAGCCTCCTCATAAATAAAAAAAGAATACAGCTTTTGTGTTGTGATGTTTCGGCTTCAGCATCTTCTGCCCTCCCAGCCTGAGCACTTGTACTTTTTGTAAACGCAGAAAAAAACAACTTATTTGCTCCACGGCAATGTGGAAAAAGGGGATGGGCTCTGCTACTTCAGGGTGGGATGTGACGCTTTCTGGAGCTAGACAAAATACAAGCTGGGAACCAAGGACAATCTTTTATTTAACTGGGAATACAGACTCAGCAGGTGACGCAGAGACAAAACTTTATAGGAGCTGAAGGTTAATGGGTTCTCGTTGATGACGCAGAAGTACTGAGATATTGTACTTAAGTAAACAACAATACCACAAAGCAAACAAAAAAGTCCTGCATTAAAAATCATAAGCATTACATAACTATGAACCATGAAAAAAGAGTTTGATTTCTCATTTTATTGGAATATAACTGATTCAGTCGTGTACATGTAAGCAGCATTTTAATGTTGTCAAGGTATAGCTAGTTCTTACAACTTGATACGCTGTTGGGGAGTTTAATCTGTTACAATGCACCTTTTACTTATCTTAACTAGTAACTTTAGCAGATAAATATAGTGCTGTAAAAAGTACAGTATTCCTCTCAGAGTGGAGTAGAAGTAGAAGTACTTGATGACGATGATGATGATGAACTGATGTCCTGGAGAAGGTGTAGTTTTATGTTCATTTATTTAAACTCTTGCAGGTTTGCTTGTAGGTTGCAGCAGAAAAAGTTGTTGAGACTGTTTCTGTTTGCTGCTCATGAAACCTTTTCTTCCATTTGAAGCAGAGAATCTAGTTGTTTAATCCTTTTTACGGACATGTTGTTTATCTTAAACCCTTGTTTTCAAAGTGCCACACATCAGCAGATGAAGAAAGGAGATCCTTTGCTTCACAAGATCAGACCCTCACTGCTTTGTTTCGAAATACAGAGGAACAGTTTTACCAGGTTCCTTTAAAAGGAAAGATGAGTAGACCCGATTTGTTCCCTGGCACATTCATTAAACTAAATACTCTTCACTCCTCAGGAAGGTACAAGGCCAGATCAGCCAAATTAAACAAGATTCGACATTTCAAGGTGACATCTGTGTGTCAGACGGCCAATATGTTTCCCCTCGCACAGTGATGAATAATAGTCGGCCATAGTTTGCTCAGTAAATAGTACACTGGGTAATATGGACACTTTCTCTAACCATTATATTGGTAAAAATCTCCTTTTTTCAGTTTGCAATAGATTTAAATGAAATTAGATCACGTCTCACACTTTTCTAAAAAAATATATCTTATGCATCACATACTCATATATGGTATGAGTATCAGTATTTGTAGTCCTTGGCATAGCAATGCCTATCAAAGCTGTCTGTTGTCTTATCTGGAGGTGAAGGATGGAGTCTCAAGGGTAGTTTCATCGTCACTCACTTGCATCAGACATGACGTGTGTGTGTGTGTGTGTGTGTGTGTGTGTGTGTTTAAAACTTGTCTTAATGAGCTTTGGCCTTTGCTGACAGTGAATGACGTCGACATGAAGATAATAATCAAGATTTTATTTTCAGCTGCATATCAATATAAATATACAAAACACAATAGATCTGACATTTATCCATACAAAGTTCCCACGAACAGTAATCGATTGATCGTGCGTTAAAAGGTACATCAGCCACAAAGTTCAGGGACTCTCATATTGGTGCTGGACAAATGAGCGAGCCCATGTGAATCTACTGGGACAGTGAGGTTAAGACTTCATGGGAGGCCTTTAAGGGGCTGATAGTCTAAATAAATCACTTTGCTTTACATTCACGGTTTATGTGTAAAGGTCATTATAGATGGTTGAACAGTGTCTTTAACTAACTAACTAACTAAAGTAATGGGATAATCTGTTTAATTACAGTCTTTATTGAGGGGATTCCCCAAATCAAGTTCTCAATCATAATAAAGACGTGTTGTCTTTGTTGTCTAGCTTACATCTTATGACCCTGTGTCATGGAAGTCCCTTATTATTAAGAAAGATTACAAACCACATAAATGAGCCTAATTTCATCCTTCATTATGATACAGAGCGTTCAGTTCAATCTTCTCAGCTTGTGCGTCATCATCGTCCTTTCACATGCCAAGCTGTGGTTACACAGACACCACTGGTTTTCAGGATAAAGTCATCATTGTTTTAGCTTTTGATCACGTTATTTCCATGATGATGTGTAAATCACTAAGACATTTCAGTCTGAGACTGTGGGCCTCCGCTCAGCCAAAGTTTGGAAAAAAACAACCTTCGTTTACTTGCTTATTTCCACTAAATTCCTGGATCATGATCCCAGAAACACTCAACAACTGAGCCTAAAGAGCCGAATATTGCTGTAACCCAACTTCAGTCAACACCAAATACAAAAAATAAAGGTCTTTCCGGAGGCATTTATTGGTTTCTGACTCTGGGAAAAACAGTAACAATTCCCCCAAACCACTGTATCTTACACATGGAGGCTATTCTAAGTGATTTCCTTTTGATAACTAATGTAAGATTTTTCACTTCCATTCACTGATCCTCCCCTGAAACCATTTGGAGCACCACTGGTGGGGCCCGCCTCCCACTTTGAAACCCTCTGGTCTAATTAATCCTGACTTGTTACCTCACAGAGTCAATCTGATTGAACTTTGATGATACTCAATGTCTAGTCAATTCGAGCGGCAGGGTGGGGTTGACCGTTCATCAAGGAGGTATTGAGCGTTTCCTTTTACATAATGAAAGTGTGGAGTGAAAGAACACAAGCGACAGAGCAGGAGGGATGCTGCACGGCTCACAGTAAACGCAAGGACAGGAAATGGCACTAAAGATATCAATAGGATGGTTTTCACACATGCTTATGTTAGCTAGCTTGCACTTGCAGCCCACATTATTTCCTGTTTGGCCTTCTTGTTGCCACAACATGAGGGGAAACCCACTGACTGTGGCGCTCAGCTTTTAGCAGTTGGCAGCGGACAGTCCTGTATCTGAGCCTCATCCACCGACCCCTCCGGCAGATGAACTGTCATCGTGCAGGCACGAATCCCCCCCAGAGGCTCCAGCACGTTGAACACCCTGTCCCACACGTCCTGCTCTGGATCATACCGCTGCACAATGTCAACCATGCACCTGCTGTTCCAAGAATACCCTCCCACCACGTAGATCTGTCCATGAAACACTGTCACGCCGACATCGCTCTGGCCCCGTGGCATTGGAGCCACCATCGTCCACTGGTCTGTCTCCGGGCTGTAGTACTCGCAGCCCAGGACGTCGTCGTAGTCGCTGCTGCCGCGAAAGTGATTCCCGCCTATGACGTAGAGTCTATCTCCCACGGTGCACATGCAGTGAAGCCCGCGCAGCTCCATCATGTCGGCCCGACGGCTCCACGTGTCGGCGACTGGATCGTAACACCAGAGCTCATTTTGGAAGGTGTCGCGGGTGATGCCACCTGTGTGACAAAAGAAAATCCAACATAAGTTACAGTATGTTGAAATTATTCCCCCACAAAGGTTCTGACAGTCACCAAAATGTTGTATTTTAAAGAATAGATGTGAGAAATACTCAACACAAGCTAACAAAATCTGAAGTAATGTCAGCAACATGTTTACTTTGTTTGGTCAGTGGCCAAAAAGACAAAACAAGCCGAGTTATTTTCGCATTATACTGTACGTTAATGTGTGGAACAAGCTGGTCACTATAACGTTAAGGTTCTCTGAGTCACATCGGGCAAAATGGGCACGTGGGAAAACTACACTGTGTGCAACACTGCGTCTGATTTCACAGTCAGAACTTTGCTTTGTGATGAGAAAGTGGTCAGGTACTTTCCTGCGGCTGGATATTGAAAACCAACCAACCAAAATGGACCAACACCTGTCACACTCTAGGGCTGTGACAAGGTGGGAGCGATGTCTCTCTTTTAATAGCTTATATATATATATATATATATATATATATATATATATATATATAAGCCTTTTTCCCCACACCCTCATTTCTCTAAAATACCATCTGAAATAGGAAGGATTTCGCTCATTCGTCCTAAAGTTCAAGGTCGTTATACTGGTTATTGCACCAAGGAACAGGAAGTTGCTGTGAATGGTGAAATTCTTAGTTTGCACTTCCTTTCTTACCACTATTTAAAAAAGAATGGGGAAAAAACAGAAATCCAAATAGCGTTAAATTAAAATAACAGATAACATGCATGAAAGAAGCACATGTGACGACCCTCTGTCGTATTGGTGTTGTGCTGTCTCTCTGTCTCTCTCTCCTTGTGTTTCAGGTGATGAGTGGGTGTGGCCAGATGGCAATTGGGAACACCTGGGCCCGGTGTT
>JAVQJL010068973.1:0-10118 GCA_036024295.1 Nannoperca obscura
CATTCATGGTCAGTGGCTGACGTAGGTGTCGGTGTGTTTTTGGAACATTTGGAAAAGTATTTATTCAAAAAAATTCTAGAGCTGAATCAAAATTATATTCAAACCGAAAAAACTTTTCATACACTTATTTTTATTTTGAATACATCACTACATTTTTTCACTTCAACATCAAAAATTGAACTTTCAGATTCAGATTTGTTTTTCGAATGAACAAAACTTATGATTAATTAATTACCTTAATTTAGCTCCATAGATGTGTAGCTGTATGTGTAAGCTGTAAAGAAACTGTAAGCTGTAATATGTTTCCATACAGTGTTGTTTAAGGTCACTGTTCTGCATTATTTTGAGTTTAAGTAGTAATTTAATATACAGTTAAGGTGTGCAAATGAAAGTGTTACACTGTAAAATATATTGTCTTGCTCACAATCTTGTGTGATAAGAATAATCAGCCCTTTTTGTGTTTATTTTAGTTTTCACGGTGCTCGGAAGTGATACGACTGTTCATCTCAACGTCAGAAGAATAAAGTCTTGCAGAGGCTCTCTGCTGTGTTATATTGCCACGGGCTGCTACACTGCCTCTGAGGTTATGATTACATAAAACATGTTGAAAAGCTGGAATATGCAAGGGATTAACTTAAATGGAAACTTGAATATGCATATTTAATGTTTTTTACATCATGTGTACTGAGTCATCATTGCAATCAGCCTCTTCATGAATTATTCCAATAACTTGATTGCAACCGAATACAGTTCTGAGTAAGATTCGTTTGTCAGTACCGGTTTTGTTCTTTACACTGCAGGGACGCTGGGGACATGTCCCCACCACTTTTTGAAATGACCAATTTTGTCCCCCAACACTTGAAAAGCATAATTTGTTAAATCTGTTCTGAAAAAGCTTGCACCTAGAAATGTTAATAACTTTGAGAAAGGCTCATTAGTGCCATAAGAAAGGCAGTGTAATAGAATAAACAATTGTGCATTGTCTAGTGACGCATATGGATGACTGTTTCTTGTGCAGTTGACATTGTGTAAATATTATGGAGTGTTTTAGTATTGTCCACTCCGTAGTTGCCTAGGCCAGGGTGTGTCAACTGGCGGCCTGCGTGCCAAATCTGGCTCACCAAGGTTTCTCATCCGGCCCAGCAGAATATAAATAATAAAATGTGTTATGATATTTTGCATAAAGGCATGATGGTGTAGTGCAGGGTGTAGTGCCCATGGGCCACATTTGACCCACCCAAGCTAATGAGTACTTTTACTTTTGTTACTTTAAGTAAACATTGATGATAATATGTATATATGTTTACTTAAGGACCGCAGGACTTTTACTTGTAACAGTATTTTTACACTATGGTTAGTTTTACTTAAGTAAAATATCTGAGTACAACTTAATCCTCTTTCTTAAATTAAGGGCAACAAAGTGACAGGGCATTCAAACCTAAATTATCATTGCTGAGTGGAGTTGGTTCAGGATCTACCTCGTTAATAAATCACTAGGAGTAATATATAATTATAAAATCACCATAACTATTTGTGGCTGATGCACCACTTACTGTGTGAGTGGAAGAATAGTGAACCTGACACTCACACACATTGAAAGACATCTGTGAAAGACTTTCAACAGCACACAGCTGCTCTGTTAATGAAGGTTCATAAGTGAGGTTAATTAAACAGCATGTCTCATCACATCCTCACAGTTCTCCCTTCTCCTGTCTCCCTCACCGAATTGTACAGGTTCAGATTCATACCTGTAGGATCAACTGAAGGACATGCAGCAAAAAACAAAAAAAAACTGGTGACAGTTGGAAAGCAAAAAAAAAAAAAAAAATGATTGTACAAATATCTTTGAAGATGTTTTAATCATGAATGATGCAGCAAAAATGACAACTTTTTCCAATGAAATCTAAGAATCTCAAGAACGGCTGACCTTTTGGAATACTGCAATTTAAATTGTGTTTGCTTTTACAGTTTCTCAATAGTTCAACCAACTTTTTTGAAAGAAACTCTGTCATCAAAACACGAATACAATCATAAAAACAGACACCATGCTTGGCAAATGTTAAATATCTCTAAAATGTGCTAACATGACCAAAACAAAAAACACCTGCAACAAAAAAATGTCAGTTCACACACAATTTTTGTTTACAGTATGTAAAACAACAAAAAAACTACTACTAAGGGAGTATGCAATATGTAATATAAATTCCATGGCCATGTGTGGACGGCCCTTGAACCACACACTCTCACTAGACGAGAGTGATGGAAGGCCACATTGTCCGGTATTACAACATAAACCGATCTCTCTTCATCCCTCTGGTCTGGTGGCACTAGTCTGTCATACAGAGCATCAAGGAAGGCAATGAGACAGTCTGTGTTGTATGCTCCAACCACAGGGATGTGGGTGAGGACGCTGTTGAGATTGCTGCACACATGAGAATGTTCCCTCCCCTGTGGCCTGACACACAGACCGCTGCTCTTTGACCAATAATATTCCTCTCGTCTCCGCACTTTGGAGAGACTGAAGCCTGCTTCATCCACATGCACACAAGACACGAGGTGATGCATTGGCTTCCAGCGCCATTATTCTCTTAAAGACACACAAAAAAAGGACAAGTTTACATTACTTTAAGCAGTTACTAACCGCAATACTACAATTATAAGTTACTGTAAAATGAATACAAAGTAATTACTGTAATGTACATCCTTACTTGTACATGCTGGCACCTCAACTCCTTTACACGGTCTGACTTTCTTTCAAACGGAACTGTGTATATTTGCTTTATGGTACAATGGTGCCTCTTCAATGCGCGGTCACTGGTTGCAATACTTTAAATGCATCCTGGTTCTCAATAATTCTGATCTGGATCTCCCTTAAATGTATTTCATTGATGGCTTGAACCATAAAAACAATGACCAGGAGTGAAGGTCTTCCCTCTGCCACCACAGTGTGGTACCCTTTCAGTTCTATGGATGAACACTGTTAAGGTTGGTTATTGTAGATCAATACTCTCAGTAAAATCACTGAGGGACAAGCCATAGTTTATGACATGATTGATGACATTTGCACGAATTTCATTGGAAACTTTGCTTCGCCTTGGTCCACCTCTTTCAGCACCTCACCTACACATGCATACACCTACTCATTCCTCTAACCAGCAAGGCCTCCTTTAATGATTTCTCCTCCTTGTTCAACTGAACATCCGCTTCCTCTTCTAACAGGGTCATCTTCTTCTTCTTCCACGTTCACCTACTCTAGAATCTGCCATTTTTCCTCCACACAAACCCTTTCAATGGTGGGAGCCTTTTATGTTCCAATTGGACAATAAGCAGTACTAAATATCAGCTGTGAGAAATTGAAAACCACGCAACAGACATTTCAAACTAAGCTGGCCAGGCGTACAAGTTGTACATTTGATCTATATCAATATAATATAATTCCACACAAGATATTCAGCTCATATGTGACATTCTTCATGTGATTATGGACTGATCGAAAGATGAACCATTTTGCTATCAAGGTGACAATGAATGTGACTGATTTAGTTTTATGGAGTGTACACATACAAGTGTTATTTACTGTGAGCGGAATAGTTTGTTTTGTAGACACAAGTTACACAATTGATTTTTGTTGTTTGTGTTGAAAATGTTGTGTTTTGTTAGATAGTTAGATAGTTGCATTTTGTGGGAAATCAATGATAAATGATAGTGTTGTGAAGACTGTCTTCTGTTTTGATGAGTTGATGTGTTAGTGTTTTGATGTGTGTGCTTCAAAGAAGTTGATTAAGCTATTGAGAAAAACTGTAAACCGAATTAACAAATTTCATGGTCTGCATCATTAAAAGTAATCTTCTACACAAAGAGAGCAGTTTTTCACATCGCAGTCTTTGTCCTGGATACTTTCACATTTCATAAACCAAATCCATTCAAAAATGTTAAATAATGTTACTGTATATGTATGTAATTTACTTTACTCAAAAATCAAAAATCCATGACTTATCCTGGCTTTCCATTACAGTCTAAGTTTTGTGTTATTTGTTTTCAGACAAAATCTGAAAAAAGGAGCACAAAAATACTCACCTTCAGCTTTAGTTTTGTTAAAGTTCAAACTTTATAAACCACATTGTATTTATTAGAGAAATGAGGCAAAAGTTCAACAGTCATTTCCCCTTTTCATTTTCTCTTGGTGTTTGCTTAGCAATATGTATATAAAGATTTTCACTCAGGTCATGATACCATGAGCTCTTTCCCCCCCCCATTTCTGAATGTTTACGTTCATTTCATTTGAAATTGTAAGGTGGTTAGACAATATGAAGTTAGGTAAATAAAAAGTTAAAAGATGGTTTGTTGTTGCTTACAGAACAGCAATATTTATTCAAACAGAGTAGTTAAAGTGACATATTTGTTTCATATATAACTTGCAGAATAGGGCTGGACAATATGACCAAAATATAGCACAATTTAAATTTAACTTTATAACTATAGAAAAACAATATAATTTATTTTTTATAATATTCACTTTCTTGTACTGACACTAGGCTGTGGGCCGATTGGCTGGCTGAATGTCTGGTTACATGGATGTTTAGCTATTCTCAGTTTGATTATATAAGAAGAAAAATTGATACATGCTGTGCTATGAAGTTAGGCCAGTACTATAAGAGATTCATCATCAGTAATTTGATAAATGAAGTGCATTGTCCAGCCCTATTTCAGAAGTTATGACCAAGGTCAAGGGAACACAGGACTAAATGAAATGTGGAGAAAACAATAAATGGAACCAGTTCCTGACCAGGTTTTCCATCACCCCGAAGAGAGGACAAAACAGTCAAGATGCTACGTAAAACCTCCTACAGGTGAATCTGCATGCAATTCTCTCAGTACACACAACAGATAGTTCAAATATGAATGAAAGCAGCTCAAATGTACGCAACTGAATGCACAATCACAATCAACAATCATTTTCTCAGCCTGAAGTGAACTGATGAAATGATTAACAAGACTCCAAAGACTGATTTCCTCCAGACTGAAATCCATATAATAATGACTTAGAATAAAATTAAGTGATTGTGCTTTTTTAACCAAAGTCGAACCAATAATACAAAGACAAAGATGTACATCACTTATAAAACATTAACACTGTTATATAAAATTTGAAGCACTTCTGTGGCAGTAAACAATTTCAAGAATTTACAAAGATGTGCTGGTAATGACTGAATAACAATTACAGTAAAATAACAAGACAACTGACGAGCAAAGATCACATATGGACTGCGTCAAGCAGCCGTCATGGACAATATCTGTGTAGACACTCATAACCGCCATCAAATGTGCATTCATCTCACTTTACTGAGCAACCAGCGGTTCAGGCTCCTGGAAGCAGGTCACCCAAAAAGCAAACGTTAAACAGTGGATCAAATCCAAGTCCACAGACTTAAACATGAGAGCAGTTTTTCTTTTTTTCCAACACCTAATAAGAAATTTGAAGTAGAAAACAATAGCATGTATTGTGCAGTTTTTGTAGTCTTTTTTCATGTCGTAAAGGTCATAGTCCTCCATCTGAAGCAAGTGTAGGATATTCCTTTTGTGCTCGCATTGCTTCTTAGCTTTTCAGATGCTGTGGAAACAAAATACTGTCATTTTTCTTTCCATGCACTTAATGTCCTTAAATTATCAGCTAACTTGTGCTACAGATAACAAAAGACAGCTTATATCTGGGCGAAATACATTGACACCAATAGCTAACAGAGAATTCTATATCTGGAGTTTTGATTCCTGATTTTGATTTACCTCTTCCACCTGTCCTTTAGGCACCACCTGTCCTCTCTGTTTGGTCCTCGAGTCTCCACATGACATGAAGCTGGATGAATTAGTTTCATCAGGCTCCCTCTGAGCTTGACCTGATGGGAAAGAGGGACGACTGTACAGAAAGATGTCCCCAAATTCTAAAGGAGAGACAAGATAACATTTTAGTTGGCTAGTCAAAGAATCACTTTCTCCCCCCCAAAAAGTTCCAAAGTATGCAATACTATGATCCACCCAGTACCTGAGTGCTGTCGGTTTTTGCTGCTTCCTTTTCCTCCTAGTGGAGTCTTGTGCTTGTCCTGGCTCTCTCTCTGCTCAAGTTTAGCCTCCCTGACCCTGTGAGTCCCAGTGCTGCCTCGTCGACCACGAGCCTCCCCAGAGCCCATCCGAGGTAGCGTGGCCCCCCTCACTGCATAGTCACCGTGGGACATTTGGGTGGAGAAATTCAGAGGCATGCAAGAGTCTGGGGGAAAAGAAGTAGAGCACACACATCCAAAGGTTAGAGTGATTAGGAGATAAACAGGAGTAAATCTCTAATCTCATTCTTGGTTCAGTCTTTACCATCATTGAAGTTATCTTTGGGTTGGTAGCCCTGTTGACCAGACTGGTTCTGTTTATGCCTCCTGGGCCTTTTATGTGTTATTGCAGGACTCATGTTGCTGTCTGTGGACATGGGACTGCTGGGTCGCTGGTGCTGCCGGCCTGAAATCATCACACAGATTTTGCACAAATATTACAAAGAGTTCTTTTTCAAACAGAAAAACAATCTAGAATTGTTTTAGGATGAGATAAAGTCATGCTATATGACATAAAGTCGATGTTTTTGTATTTAATAATGATATCTCCGATAGTCAGTATTTACTGGGTACATTTAAAGGCCCACGTGAGAACAACATTTCAAGTTCAAACAGTGCAAACATTTCCATCCCTTGAGCCAAGGCACTAGTTTAAACATAAAATAGAAGTATTCTCACCTGACTCCTCTGGGTATCGGCACATGCGCAGGCCTACAATATCCCGCGAAGAGGCTACTGCCTGGTTGAAATCGCCATCTGTGAAGAAGGATCCTTCTGAGGTGCTGACAACACTGGACCTGCCTGATGAGATGTTGTCCTCAGATGCCGAGCCCCAGCTGTTAACCATGGACCCTGTGACTGATCTGTCCAGATCTCCGGTGCTGGAAGCTGGCGTCTGCTCCAGCCCATGGAGAAGCAGCTTGTGGGGAGAGGGGTGGTGCAGCTGGTGCTTCTGCAGGTTGTGGTGTTGGCTGTAGTGACTGTCAGCGAGCTCTGCGTCTGTCTCCTCCTCTGCTTCCTCCTCGTCCTCCTCTGCTTCCTCCTCGTCCTCCTCCAGTCCATCAGTGTCCATGCAGAGGGGTATGGAGCTGTAGGTGTGTGTTGGGGACAGAGGGTGAGGGTGGCTGGTGATGGCTTGGCTGGAAAGTGCATTAAAACATCTGTTCAGTATTGTCACACGAAAAAAAATAAAATAAAATGGTAGTGTCAGTTAAAAATGGTTGATTGCAGTGTCGGGAAGGTATAATTTGGTTACCTGTGGTTCTCAGTTCCATCATGCAGGCCATTGCTCAGCTGTCCCTGTGGTGATGTAGTAGGTAGGTGACAATAGGAGACTCCAGTAGGGGATGAGGCTGCCCCCCTAATTGGGGGAGGAGGGCAGCCTTCTATTCTCTCCTCTGGATCAAAACTGATAAGAAAAGGACAACTGACATGAGGTAATAGCTAAAGGAAGGAGGGGTGCTGGCAGACCTGAAACAAAAGTCACAGCTGATTAGACATCAATGCAAATCCCTGGGCCCTCCATCAAAACACACATTTCCATCATGGAAAAACATACAAAGTTAAATAATACGCTTTCTGCACCATCTGGGGTTTTTATTGCTGAGATGTTGCACATCTCTTGAAGGCATGCTTGTTTTTGTTCTGTTTGTTGTACATTTCATGAAGTAATTTCAATTGTATAAAATCTGCTGTCTGACAATGACAAAAAACTAAATTGTATAATTAGTATGGTTAAAAGTGTTGGCTGTGACAATAAGGCCATGTTTTGACAGAAGGTTTGCAGGTGTTCACAGAACCCTCTGACTCTGAAAACTTTATCATGTTATTGTTTTATCCAGGTTTGCTAAGGAGCAACACAATATGCACTAGCTGTAATTTAATATGACTATATTGCAAATTTTATCTTATGCACTGGATAGTCAGCTGAGAACAAATAAAGCAATACTTTTGGTGCAGGCTGGAGCGTATTTTGAAGTGCACACTGAAGAAGCTACGGTCTTGCATTGCATGTCGTGCATTGATTGTGCGTCTTTCCTCCCATACCTCCTTTCCATGGGCAGGCTATACTCATCACAGTCCCAAGCATTAGCATGAGGAGTAGACAGGGCTTCTCCCCAGCTCACTGCATTATGTTTTGGGATCTTTGGGGCCCTGGTTGCCTTCTTTTGATTTTGACTCCCTGAAAAATTAAACAAAAACATCAAGGGAAACACAAACTTATTGCTTCATTGAAATTCACCACTGTACAGAGTAGCTGTTGGCCATACCCGAGGTGCTGTTGCTGCCTCTGTCTGAGCTGTGGTGTGAGCCTCCTGTGCTGTGATCCCGCGTCTGGTTGTAGGGGATAGTTTTAGGATGGATCATTCCTTCACTTCCTTGCAGATAATCTGAAGACAAAGAAGCAAGCACATTTAAATAATCTTTCCTTTTTCTTCATAAAAATGTTGCAAAGCAAATCAAATGTAACCCATCTTTACCTTTATTTAGCATGTTTTGCTCAATTATATTGTACTGCATCTGTGCTGCCATCTCCTTTGGTATTGGAGGTGGGTTGGGGGGCTGTTTCCAGCAGGGAATGTCCAGAGGCTCCGCTATAGCGCCACCTGTGGCTGCCTTGTTCTTAATGCTAGCCTGAATGAGCTGTGTGGTGGCGTATGGGATGGGTTCATACGTGGCTGCCAAATCTCCTCCTGGACTTGCGTAGCACAGGTTGGAGTTAGTGAACGTTTTTATCTCATTGATCTTGTTAGAGAGGTTCACATCGCTGTAAATTGCCATCTCAGAACCAAGCTGTCCCCCCTGTTTGTTTTCCGGATGGTTTCCATAGTTAGCTATGCAGTCAGCTGAGGAGAATGTGAAACAAAGCAGCACATGAACACAGCATGAACACAAGACGCAAAGCTTCAGCATTGCTGGAAACTGATTTTTATTAGACACATAATCTGTATCTTACAAGCTTCTATAGTACCTGAACTACAACATGAACTCAGTCTTGCACAAACCTGGCCGGCTGTATGTTGTCATGTTACTGTCACTGGTGCCATTCCCATTATTGCAGCAGTTGATGCTACAGTCCTTGTGATTGGCACATGTATTTGGCCAATTGTCTGGCAGCCACAGCTGGTTTAGAGGTTCGCCCATGCTGAGGCCAGGTCTGCAACAAAGAGGACCAAAGTGCTGTCAATCAAAACCTGCTGTTCTCACATTTCTCTGATGAATGAGCATGGGGCTGAATTCAAGAGGCTCATCGTTTAGAGCAGGGCAACACCTCCCCCTAGTGTTACCACAACATAAGTGCATTTCTCCTGTTAGTCTTTACATAACACAAAGGAACAAAAATATCACTCACCTGCCAGCGCTGCACACAGATTCTCCTCTTTGATATGCGACTGCAAAGAGAAACAGAGAAACATTAAACCCTGATGAGCTGTCAAAAAGAGGAAGTGCCAAAGGCAGAGAAGCGGCATGAAAGGCAGGTAGAGATTCAGAAGTCAAAAGTCTACACTCACTTCAATACATGCTTCCATCGATAGGGCACAAAGTCTGACTCTTTGGTTTAATGTGCATGAAGACAACACAAATAATTGCCTGTGCCTTTACTGATCTCAGCATAACTTCAGAACTGATGCAGAAACACTGTTGGAGACAGTTTCTCTTCTACCACCAGTCAAACACATGTCTCCAGTACCTTGAATACATTCCATACTTTTATTATTTAATCAAATGAAATGAACCTGGGGGGAGCAGGTGGGCTTGGCACACTATCAGCAAAAAATGTATTGACATGCTAATATTGCAATCATGTACACCCGTGGCCAAAAGTTTTGAGAATGACACAAATATTAATTTTCACAAAGTCTACTGCTTCATTTTTTATGATGGCAATTTGCATGTACTCCAGAATGTTATGAAGATTGATCAGATGAATTGCAATTAATTGTCTCTCTTTGCCATGAAAATAAACTTAATCCTCCCAAAAAACATTTTCACTTAATTTCAGTCCTGCCACAGAAGGACCAG